>VWZZ01002397.1:55953-80134 GCA_013399095.1 Psophia crepitans | reverse complement strand
AAAAAAAAAAAAAAAGAGCACCGCCTTGATTCAAAGGTTCCCTACTGCATCCTTCACACCAGGGAAACGATGCATTTAGATCATTTTGGATGACCTTTCATGGCGTCCAGCAGCAGGAAAGGGCATATGCCATGTTACAAAAACACCCAGCTTGCTTGCGCGTGAGCGCGGCGGGAAAGGCAGGGCCCCTCCGGAGCAGCCCTCCTCCTGGCGCCAAGGCTCCTTCCCCTCTTCCTCGGGGCGGCCGCCAGCTGCTGGGGGGCTCGGCTGAGCCTGCCTCGTTTGCCCCTCTCCCGCGCAGAGGGGCCCGGAGCAAAGGTTCAGGCGCTCTCTGCGGGGCCGGCAGGGTGCCGGGCGGTCACGGCTCAGCAGGGATGAGCTCGGGAATCAGGTTTTAGCCTGCCTCCTTCTCCCCCTCTTCCAACCCCCAAACAAAATAAAGGTCATCACTTACTACTCCCCGTACTGGTGGGGCTTGATTAAAAACGGACTTAGGCCAAAAGCTAAATAAGTTTGATAAGAACTGTGAGCATGGCCTCAAGGAATATTTTCTCATGTTAAAGAAATCACTGGAACATTATTTATCAGCACGAGCCTGAAAGAAACTATAAACCTTTGGAAACAGAGACTGTTACTGGCTGGGTATGTTTGTGTTTCCTCAGATTAGCTCAGAGGAGGGACGTTTGTGCAGATACGGCCTGGTGTCAGGCATAACAACATGGATGCTGAAGGTCACCAGAAAATCTGAGCGCCTGAATACAGGCCTGCAGGCCGTCACATTGCCCCTTTACAATCAGCAGTATGAAGGGAACGAAAACAATGAGAAGCATTTAAACAATTCTGTAGAGAATTTTTTTTTTTTTAAAGAAAAAAAATAATCTGTATTTGGTTGTGGGTGGTGCTGACCACAGGGGCAGAGCACTAACCCGTCAATTGGGTGTGTGCAGTGGCACCATGGTGGGCCACACTTCTCCCATCACATCCCACAGGAGCCTCTGCACATGCTGCGACGGCTCACCGCAATGGCCTGGTCTTGCTGGTGCACAAGAGCTTGCACAAAAGCAGATCCTTGTTTCTCAGGGCTGCGTTGAACCTGCCATATCAACGGCATCCATGCAGTGCTCTGAGCAGACACCTCAGCCTTCTGAAGCATCACAGGTGCTGCAGGACCTGCTCTTCTCCAAAAGGCATCGCTTTCAGGCTGCTCTCTCAAAATCATAACAATCTTCTATTCCAACCACTTCAGTTCACAAAAACCCTGCTGGCTTCTGATCTCTCAGATTTATTCCATACCTCTGTGGGCCTTTTGCTAACCCAAACATGATTATGCATCATAAATCTAAATACATTCATGAATTTGCCTTTCAATAAATATTTTAAGGGCAGCATCAAGTTTCACAGTATTCTACTTTCATACGTAGCTGTTTTCCTTTTTAACTTCCACACCAGATGCCTCTCTTAGGCAGGAGAAGAGAGTTGAAAAGACCTAACTCAAGCGAATGTGAAAGGCAAGCTGACACCGGGAGGTGCCAAGGCAACATCATTCCACTTCTCTTCCTCACCTCTTCCTCTCTGGATGGTAATTGCAAGATCCTGAATGCCAAACTTTGGAAAATATCCTTGCAGAGGTAGCATCTGCTCCCTTGGCATACTTCTTGAGCAGTTGTATTGGCAGCTTTAGGTTTGTCCAAGTCTATCATATGACAAGAGTGCAGATGGGTTGCCTTGGATGCTTTGTCTTCCCGGATGCCATTTTCCTTTTATTAACGTTTTATTCTAAGGAAGCATATGTAGAAATCTGTATGTGGAAGGTTATATGTACACACGATTTCACACCACTGAGGGGTTTTGTCTAGCCTCTATCTAGGTTTTTTACTATCATTTACCTTGGATTCCTGCAAGGGCCCTGACTTTTATTGAAGTCGGTATGTGGCATCAAGCAGATTAAGCCCTTACTGTGTGGATCTGCATTTCAACCAGCTATTCTTCCACAAGCTATAACTTTTCCCATCTGTGTTGATCTTTCTTCGCAAATTAACACCTGAATCCTCAGAATACCAGACATGTAGAAAAGCTGCTCATTTCGAGTTAACTTCTGCTCCCACTGAAACTGATGAGAGTTTTGCCATTTGTTCGTTATTCAGATAAATAAATAACAGAGCTATGACACAGTTGGTGTATGTACTGACATTGGTCTTTTTCTCTTGGTTTCTTAGTTTTATGTTCCTGCCTTGTCTCCCATACACTAATCACACAGTCACGAATCTGAATATACGTGGGGGTTTTTTAACTGTAAAGAAAACTAGAGTTCAAATTAGCCAGTAAATCACAAATTGCTACAGAAAGAAAGTAAAGGATCCTGAGGGAAAAGGAGGAGAAGGCATCTAATTAAACTGGGGAATACAGAACAAAGAATAAAAAAAAAAGAAAATAAAAAATTAATAATAAATAAACCCAAGATAGTCTGAAAGGCATGTTCCTAACCCTTCTGAAAAATCTTGGTCTTGGTGTGAGAGTATTTGCTAGAATCTTTCATTAATACAGTCTGAAACAATTTTAAAAGGTATTTTAAATGAAATGTAAAGCAGAAGTACAATACTCTAAAACAAGTGTGCATTGTCAGAGCATGTTTTAATACGCTAATCTGTTATTTCCCGGACAATAACAAACCCACAAACTATCTTTCCGTTTATTGTAACATACTGTTCCAACAAGGCACAAAGTGTACTGACTGGTGTCCAAAATAGGCAAAAATCTACCAACCCATAGTCACCTTCTCAGGGAAAAGCTTGAGAAGGCCACAACTTACATTAGGCAAGAGACACCAAACATGGGCTCTGGTGGACCCAAGTGAAAAGTTAATTTCAGAATATAAAGCACTGAATTAGAATCAAGGTATCAACAGCTAGAAACTATGAAAAATCATGAGAACCGACCTCTCCACTGTCATTTGCACCTGGCCTGCAGAACGAGAACGTTCGCTCTAACCTCTCTCTACAATGGCAGCTGCCAATTTCCTGATAGATATATTGTGAGGAATCAGGCTTGCTAAAACTGAACAGATATTTACTACTCCTTTAAAACTTCTTAGAAAGAAAAAAAAAAAAGGTTAAAAGTTTTAGAAGTTTTGACAAAAGAAAGAAGAATCAGATAGTAAACTGGTTAGGATTCAGTGAGACCTTTGGGATTTGGGCACAAGTACAGCACTGAAAAAAAACCCAAACCCCAACAACGTGTGCTCCTAGCCCTCATTTCAGTTATTTCCTGATCTTTGTGCTGGATTACTTGTGCTCACCTTCACTGTCCTGCTCACACGCCGCATCCCCTCTAAAGATCAGAGCATCCCAGTTGTTTCCCAGCTATAAACATGTTCTAACAGGAGCAAAAGAGCTTAAAAGTAAGTGCAAGAACATAAGAAGGTCTACAGAGAGGAGATACTCTCACCTTGCTTCATCTCAGAGGATCCTATGCCTCTCAGGTCAACATGGGACATTCAGATCCTTCAGTTCTCACTCATCTCCAGTGAATAAGTATGCTAAGGACCAAAACTTGTTTGAGAAAATCATAAAGGGAGACTATTTGGTACTCCGTTCAAGCTACGAGAATATAATTTGGCTCACATAAGTGAATAGTTTTAATTTCAATGAAAGAGGACAGAACATCTTTTTAAAAGGGGATACTGTGGCACGATAGTAATTATCCAAGTAAGGGCATTTCATTTGGTACTCTTCACCTATGCATCGTAAACCTAGATAAACCTATAATACATACACACTTCCGGTACAAAACATACACATATGCACACACTCACATCACACACACATAATAGACATACCCATCTTGGATAAAAGTTTATACTTTTGAGTACCTCTCATGAGCCCCACAGTAATCCAAAATATACAGTCCTTATATGTAAGAAACCATTAAAGGAAGCAACCATATTTAATTTAGAAAGGAGGAAAATAAGGAAGGAAATAAACTCGTCCATACTTGAACTGTGATTCTCTAGGAGTGCTGAGAATAAAACCTGGAGCTCTAAACCACAAAACATCATCCTTGTCATACTCAGCATGTGTAATATAGCCAAAAATTACATAAACCCTTTTATGCCACAAGCTGCAAGTAAAAATGTCAGCATGAAAGGCTGTGAGAATAATTCATTTTGCAGTTCAGCAGATAATTTTTTTAGAAGTCACACGTTGGACAGATTGCGATACGCAATCCTCAGAAATTTTCCTTTGCAGACACACAGGGCATTGGGCCTTTTCTTGAGAATGGAGCTCAAGACCTCTGAGAAAGAAAAGGGGATTGAATTTGTGTTTCTGATGTCCCGAGTGAATGCTTTGAGCTACTGTCTAAAATGAGGTGACAGTCAATCACAAACTTTCAAAATTATCTAACCTGTGAGATGTTCTTCTAAATTAGAAGTATGGAAAAAATTGGATTAACTTTCTTAATACTTCCAGAATAGTCAAAATCAGGTTTTGATGAATTTATATCTTTGCTCCTCCTTTCTTTCCAGAATACAAAGTTATGCCTACAACAGCTTGCCGTGTGTATTGCAGGATGAAGCCATTAAGTGGCTCCCTATCACAGAGCCTTCAGTGAAAGGAGAGTTTGGGAAAGTCAACAGTCTTGGTTGTAATTCCCAGACCTCTAATGAAAATCCAGAAGACTCAGAAAAAAAACAAGCAAGGAACAATAATCCAAGACCATCATGACCGAACAGTCCCCAACAACAGATAACAGGCATTATGGCTGTTGTTTAGTATTTTTATGCATAAGGTTAGCATTATTATAAATAATAACAACACGTATCTAATAATACATGCAAACATTGTTTTTTAAGTTGGAATATTTGGCAATGCCACTAAATATTTAAATACTCTTTAGCACAAGGGAACCTCAACAATGAGAGCTATGAAGTATTATTATTTGTACTCCCTGGTATGTATAAATACACTGTCAGCTCCCTGCATTTTCATTTAGCATCAGAAACAGCTTTCCAGGGAGTTAGATGCTGCTGTAAGTGTCAATATCAATGTTACTATTTATAGTGCTATAAACTACATTTTGAGCTATATTGGTAAAGTTACGCTTAGGTAGCACTTCTAGCATTAATACTTTAATACAGAAATATTGCTATAAATGTAGTTTACAATTTGGAACATAAACACAAACTCAGTGTTACTAATAAAACACCTTCTAGATTGCATGGAGCACACTGCCAACGTGTATTTTATGCAATACACAATGGAGCAAAATGCAACAATATAGATGTATTTAAGCTTCCCATTTTTACACTGTCACTCAAAAACTTTTCTTCTTCCTTTTTTTTCCCCAGCTTATCGATCTCACTAGTGTGTGATAGCATTCCAGTTGCTTCGCTGAGCCATTTTTAGCTTTTGCTTCTTTTTTTACAAGCTAAACCAGGGCTCAAATGTTTCAATCAATTTAGATTTTTCAATTAGAAAACAAAGTTAAAAGAAAACCCTAGGACATGATAAACTACCAAATTGCAGCTTCTAGTTTTTTGGGGGAATTGGGGTTTTTTTTATTATTAATATCAACACCAGCCTTTTACATAATAATATCCCTGATGTCTACAGTTAGAACTTTATTCATAGCAAGATGACTCCTTTAATTTTTACCAAGAGGCACAGCATGAATTTACCAAAGACGGTTCATCAGGAAGCAACACACGTGGATAGGCAGTAACTCTGCACCCCCATAGCTGTGAACTTTGGCAACACCCTGCAGCAGCTCTGTGATTGCAGCGGAGAAAGGTAAGAAACGCCTGACCTTTTGCAACACTGCATGATACAGAACGTTTCTGAGACCTTTGGGAGATCCAAAAAAGTCCAATCACGAAGAAGTCCATCACCATCCCTGATTAAGACTGATGTCCACTATTTGAACAGATTAAGCCTTTTAAAAGGGTACTTCAAAAAAACCCAGAGGCTGCTCCAATGCAAATCAGTATCGACAGAAATGAATGAGGCGCTATGGGGGCGATTTGAATCCTACCTAGATGTACAGGCCTACGTATGGAGAACTGAGACTAGCAGCTCAGGCTTCATTTCAGGCCTCTCTTCAGGTTTAACTCCAGTTGTTAATTTGATCAGTCATCACCCAGATCAAAGGATCATATTTAACTGGACTTAGCTACATGTTTTGTTTTGAGTGTAGAGATACAGATGGCTACACTCAAGCGCAGCGCAAGATAGGTATAAAAGAATAGGTAAGTTCAAGGGAAATGTTTCACAATGATTTACCCATGCAAGAAGAATATTCGTAGAATTTGACAGAAGATACCACAACATGGTTAAAATCTGTTCTCTTAAATGTGTTTTTTATTACCTTTTTCTGTCTTTTCTTCAAATTTGAGCTATACACGTAATTTTTTTAGATCCATAATAGGCAGTCACTGCCAAAATGACTAGTAAGAGATAATCAGTAGGCCAGAATAGTTGGGGTGATTGTCTGATTATTTAATCAAAACTGGGTTTATGCACTTCATTAGGGTTTTAAGGGCAAATGGCATCAGGCAATTAATTAGAAAAACCTGCAGACACTGGAAATCTTGTCCTGAAGCACTTGTACCCCGCACACACGCAATCCTTCCGATTGCACACCAAGAGGAAGCACAGGCTGTTATGCTCTATTGTGGCTACAAGAAAGCTCAACCTGGATCGTTTAGGAACTGGTGGATCCCATAATTAATTGCCAGTTTTGCAAAGGATTGCTTGGAGAGTAAGCAGCAGTCACACCCAGCTGTGATTTAAGGTAAATATTCAGGTGATGAAAGAGCAGCGTGGTCATGGATCTCAGAGTCGTTCTGAACCTTACCATCACATTTCCCTTTCTGTGGAGCGGCCGGTGGGGAGTGGAGTAATCTTCAACACCACGGAGACTTACTCTTAGAGCTAGCAATAAGATTTTTGTGAACCTCGTTACTGCTACTTCTGTTATTGTAACCAGTAATGGAGACAAAGGTAGGCAGAGAGAAGGAAGGCAGCATGCGAGCCTTTTTCCCTTTTTTAACTGCTAAAAAGGAAAAAGATGGTAATTCATTTCTGAACAGAAGCCAAAACTAATTTGGGATATCTGTATGTGCTTATTTTATTGACTAGAAACTCCTTTTGCTCCTTAATGTAGCCACAGAGATCTGCATGAATACAAAGATAAAGCCATGTCTCTAGAACAGGGTAAGGCACTTAGGGCTTGCACCCAGAAATCCCGGGATCTCACAATCACTCCTCACAATGCTGAGGTTTTGCATTGCCCATCCTTAGTGCAGGTATGAGTGTTTATTATGATAAACATATATTTTAAGAACAATAAGGAAGTGATGAATTGGCCACTTGCAGCTTTCTTGACAGCAAGGTGAAATGGTAGCTGCGGTGACCAGGGGATGTCCTGGTTCCTCCTTGCAGAAAGGTATTCAGCGCACGTAATAATTATTCATCCATCTCGTTCACACTAAAGGCATCGGCAATGCAATTTTAGCCTGATAATCAAGACCATATGACAAAAACCAAGGCCATTAGGGACCAATTTCAAGTATTCTCTGCAAGACAATGATTTTCCAACTGCACTTACATATGCTGAATAGTTACTTCTGCACGACCGCACCTGCTCTCATTTAAGTAACCCTCCATCCTCTCCCCTTTTTCCTACCCCTTCTTTTCTTGTAATGCAAAGAAGGAAAGTTTCAAAGGACTGCTGGATTCTTCCTAGAAACAGATTTGATTTATTTATATTTCTGGCCCGCCACATGCTGTGAGCAAATAAGAATCTGGCAAATGTAAAAGTTAGTTTGTGCTAATGTCAGATCAAATTCTACCCTCAACAGACTTCGTGGGGCTGCATTAATGTAAATGAGAGCAGGATTTGGCCCAACACTTTCATTCACTTCCTATACATATTCAAATTAAATGAATATTTTGGACAATCTCTTCCTCCCTCTACATATACATGCATAATTCTGTCTCAGTTAGATTCTAATCTCAGTTACAGTGGTGACTCCACGTGAGCTTTTTTCTGGGTTTATGCTAGTATTGCACATCTGAATGAGATGCAACGGGCCTATTTGTTGGAGTAAAGCAAGCAGGATATGGCTCTCGGTCTCTGAGTCAAGTCTGCTCTCCTGTAATAATTTTGCCCCTTAATTACTTTCTGCTTATTTCTGACTGTATCAGTTCAGTATCAGTGACATAATAATGTTGTCTTAGAAAAGACTGTGGTGTCACTGTAAATCAGAGCCCCATAAGGTTAAAGGCTTCAGTTGCCAGAGGGGAAAAAATGCCAAAACTGTTTTAAAACTATACAGAGTGTAACTCAAAAACTCTAGCATCTTTTAATTTTAATGCTCCTAAGGAAATGAATACATTTTCAAGCTTTTTCAGACATAATTCAAATATTAAAAGCAATAATAAGCTCCATTATTAATGATGTAACAACCTCTTCTGGCAGAAGAATGACCCTATAAAATTAGTGAGTAAGAAGTAAAAAAGCCAAGACTGTATCAGGAAATGAACCTGTAATAACATATCCTAGATCCTCGTCCCGTAAACCTTTATTTGCATGAGTGATCCTGTCTCACATAAGAAGTGCTATGGACTTCAACAGGCAATTCGTACAAGTGAAAATTATTCATGAATTTGAGTAAGAGAGTATAGGATCAGCTTCTAGCCTTCTCTTCTCTGTCAGTGATCAATCTTCTTGCTACAACCGCCCTCCTTCAGACATAAAAGTTAAAAAAGTAGGAATCTTACAAAAACTGAAATACAGTTGGGTTTCTCAAAGCAAAGATTTGGTCTCCTAACTCATTATTAGAATAAGGAGAAGTAGTCCTGGATCATGTCCTTCCTCATATGTATTCTAGACCTGGTTTTAAGTTGTATCCTGTAATAATTTAGTGCAATGACATCAGAAAGATCAATGCAGTTGCATCCTAGTATTGAATTAATCTCACAGTACTATCGGTGTCTTCTGGAAACTACAGTACTGAATCCAAAGAAGGAGAATCTTGGCTTGCTAGAAATACTCCCAATTTTTGATGGATAATTATCATGGTGTCCAGTAAAAATGACTGTTTGATTTTTGAAATACTTAGCTACTGGCACATCCTCCTTCTGTGCTGATCATGCATAATATCACCGAGGTCCAGGATCTTGCTAATGCTTGAGAATAACATGAGAGCTGAGAAGCAAAAGAAAATTCAAGAGAAGGAATGCTATCGCTATTTTTCATGCCCTATACAAGTCCCTGTAGACACTCAAAAAAACCGGTCATGTCTCAAAGCACCAAAAAACCAGAACACCCTGAGGATGTTTAAGGATGAGATGTGGTCTTCCAAATTTCAGGGGCGGTACTGAAATGTTTAAAACCCCTCTATCACATGATTTTTAGCCATGGCTTCAAAACAAAATTTATGTAGGTGGCATTTTTGCCATATGTTTCACAGACACAATTTTCTACTTCCCAGCAAATACCAATATTGCTTAAACTTCATTTAAATGTCTTAATTCAATTGAACCCAGAGGTCATTGACACCTCAGTAATTTCTATTTAAAACCATTCAGCCAAAAATAAACAAACAAAAACAAAACTGGAGCAGAATCTCCTCTGGAGATTATCCTCATTTTAAAAGAAATTACCCTGCCTGACTTTTTATAAGATAATTATTGCAATTGTTTTGCCTAATGAATATTATTTGAGTATTATAATGCCATGCTACGCATTTTGAATGAGGAACAATTAACAGAGCTTTGTTCTCCTGACATCCCAGGACACAGCTGAAAGGAAAGCCTGGCCCTAAAGATTTGGTTTTTCTGGCTAAACAATGTCTCAAACACAGCAGAAGTAGGATTCAAAGACACTACTCCGAAAAATTAAAACCAGGGATGTACTGCTCCTAGACATCTTAGGGATGGATCTGATGGTTTCATTCCCTAGCCACTCCTACCAATCCAAAAGGTGCCAGCAAATGAAAGCTTTCGCTTCCAAAGACTTTGGGGCTTGATCAGAGAACGAGAGTTTTGCATATGTCATTTCTGAGCCTTCAGGGGGATTATTCAGGGTTTATATCAGTGTAAGCAAGAGAAGATCAATTTGCGATATTTCAGGTTTCGGTGAGGTAACAAAACGGATCTTTATCCATTTCCACACAGACTGCTGGGGCTGGGTTCTAATTTCAATCACACCGACACAGGCAAAGCAATGCCCTTCTCTCGTACTTAAGGATGCACCTACAACAATGGGAACATCCTACCTTATTCTTCCTATACCTACATCCTTCAGAAACCTCACTCCTGCTTATGGTTAGAGACAACCATGTGACAGAGTTAATAAGAAAGATACTTGAAGAACTGAGAGCAATTGTGCCCAGAGACACCTATGTACCACTCTCGGTGAACCTGGATCTTGGGGAGGATTTGAGCATCGAGAGGGAAAAATCCACGGTACAAGGAAAACAGAATTTAAAGGTCTTCCTAAATTATGGAAAACAGCAATATATGGTGTTTCCCTAAGTCACACACTGTAACGTGTTCCTGGAAGGATGTGTTGCCCTGAAGCAACAGACTGAAATCACCTGGGGACTGATCCTACCATACCTGTTCCTCTCCGCACTGAGGGACCGCAGTGCCAATCGCCAGGGGAATCTAGGAAGAGATCAGACCAACTCTGAAAATTGGAATAACACCTTTCCACTGTAATCACTAATCACCATACTCTGAAGTTCATCACAGCTAAGGACTCAGCTATCCCTCAGCTACATCTCTAAAGCTAAAGCTCATTGCCAGGTCACTGGCATATGGTTGGGGACACCATGCTGCTTTCCAGCGGGAACGTTTATCTTCAAGTGTCCTACACGGGAAGCAGCCAGCAGCAGAGACTGTGGGCCTCTGAAACACCTTCTCACAAATTTCATTGCTGGCCATCCATTATCACTTTAAATCAAGAATAACGCAATCTTTGGTGAACACGTGGCCATGGACATGTGTCTCACCTTAGTAAAACTTACGACCACAGCACCTTTCAGATTTACTCTTTCTAGCCTAGAAAATAACAGAAAGCTAAGCTTGTCAGTTTCTCACCATCTTCCAACTCTGCATTTGTAAAAAAAATAACATTGGCAGAGAAATAATACAAAAATGTATCACACACACAGGCTGCAGGAAGATATAACGTTCTTTTACATATTTGATATAGAGCCTAAATTAAGCTCCAGAAAAGGGGCCATGAATCTTCACAGCCTCATTATCAAGCCTCCCTAAACCTCAAATACAGGAAAATACATTTCATAAACAAAGACCCAATAGGATTTTAATAGTACAATAAATTTCACTGACATTCACCACTAATCACATTGCAAAATATATTTTTAAAAACAAAGCTCATTCAACACAAAACCAGATTCAGAAAAAAAAGAGTAACACAAGCACACGTTATACTTCCTACACTTACTGTAGCCCATTTTTGACTGAAATCCCTCTTAACACGGTTGGCTGTAATTGCATAGCAGTAAACAGAAACACTCTCCCTCACCCTTCTTTTACTTTCTAGGGATATGGGCTCAGACCATGACCCTATTCATGGATACAAATATTCTGTTTTCACAGTAAGCTGAGACAGAAAAGGGGATCAAATGCTCTCTCCATCACTGCACAACAAAACTATCTCCATGACCTTCCTTAGTGTTGTCCCTCTTCTCACAAGCAGCCAGGTGCTGCCTTTCACTTCTGATCACAATTCACTCCTTGTCCACAGCTGAGAAAACCAGAGCTCCCTTATTCTTTCATGCAGCTCCTAACAGAGAAAAAGTTTTAAGTAATTTTTAGAGATAGTTGAAGCATTTTTAAAAGTTTGAGGTTGTTTATTTTCATATTTTGAACAATCTTAGAGATGGTGAACTTATACAGTGTTTCCAAGATCTGGAGGGAGAGGTTTTTTGTTGAGAATTGGGGTTTTTTTGATAGTTTCACTGTAACTGAAACTTTGTGCAGGTGAAAGGTTGCCAGCCAGCCATGACGGATGGGGTGCTTCGGAAAGAAACTCAAAACATGGGTGCGACTCAAGTTTTGCCATATGCATGGTAACCCCAAACCCATGAGCCTTAGCTCAGATCACTTCAAAGCCTAGGACTGTAGTTAGGTCTCTACACAAAGGCGCAGCTGTGCCTCGCTAGAGGTACCTTTTCACTGCAATTCTGCCATCCGCTTGAATTGTTATACTGGCATCTGACATCAGAGCATCTAAGTGCTGTCAAAACTGGAATAAGCTCACCAGCGCATCTGACTAAACCCATCGAGGGCCTTCAGACAGTAATACCATTATTGACCTGGGTTGAATTCAAATGCATTTGGAGTGCTTGATATTTATCCAAATTATGCCCATTGAAAAATCCCTGGCAGAATACAGATAACATCAGATTAAAATGTATCATTATAATTACTTCAAAGAGATGTCTGGTATAGAAATAATTAGGTTAGTAAATATTCTTAATTAAATTATGATTTTTAAATTGTGTTAAAACTACAACTTGCATCTATGGACATCGCAACAAAACTACAAATCTGAAGAATTCAGGGCCTGAACATGAATATTTGCATTAATCTAATATAGTTATTATACCATTAACTTCAGTGATGTAATTCCAAATTTACACAAGCACAATTAGAGCCAGATCCAAGATTCAGCAGATCAATACAAATCTTTCCATGGGCTGCAGTAGGCATGATAAGGCCCTGAGAGAAGTACTGGGTGCTAGTACCATCCCACCTCATATTACTTCTCCGTTTCTATCCCTAAAATGATGTTTCTGTTAAGAACCGTCATTCACCTAACAGCAAATATGAAAACACAGGTATGGAACCCAGCAGGCAGGAGAAAATAAAATTAACAATAGGGAGAAATTCTAATGCCTCTGATCAGAAATATTGAAACCATTTGAGAGAATTTCTTCAGGTTTTGTACCACTTCTGCCTTTTACTGAGACTTCTTAAGAAATTAGCTGTGTAATACAGACAGGGAAAAAGCAAAAGTGAATAAACAAAAGAAATGACGCCAGTAGAACCAGCTGGGATTTTTAAAATGACACAGTCCTTGTTGATCAATTGCATGGATCCTTTCTGTACGAAAAATAAGAATGTGTTTGAAACACCATACTGCTTAAGACTGTAATTTACATTTATAATCCTCTTTTCTTTAAACAGTTTGACACCTTGAACATAAAACTATGTTTTACAGATGCTCTCCTCTTTTAATTGAAATCACATCTCGGGTCGAGATCACCACTTTCCTTCTGCTTCTCTAACCTCTTCTTGCCCGAAGGCCTGTAACTTGTGAATTATTTAACAATCATATTTGCTGCTGAAAATTGATTTCTGTGAGAATCCATATTGATTGAGATATGTGAGACTAATGAGTTTGAGGTTAAGGTGTTTAGGTATCATTATCTCTGATAGTCCTGAACTAGAATCTTCATATTTTGTGTCTCTTGTCAATACTCAGTTTTATTTTATATCTCTGCTTCAAGCTTGTGTTATGCATTAAAATAAAGAGCTAGGATGAATAAACATTTTACCCAGTGTCTGAAGCAGCTATAGTAGTCTCTCATATGTCTTTCTCATGACATGCCACTGCATGAAGGGAACACAAACAAAGCTTTACCAAACTTTCATTTTAGCTGGCAGCAAAAATAAGTAGTGGGTATGAACCAACAGCCTACACTCGAGAAAAAAATTATTTATTGAAGTTGAAGATCTGTCTCAATGGGTGAGACTTCTGTGAATGCCAGAGCGTTTACGTCGCAGCAGATAACTTGAAACTAGTTAGCTCAAACCTCAAGCTCTTGTTGGGCTTCCATGGGACGCAGCAAAGCTTCGCAGAGAGATACAAGGAAATCGTGTGACATGCCTGCATAGCAGCCTTGGAGCCTTACTGCTAGCTTCCAGTCAGCTTGCTGCCCTTGCACAGTGCAAATCACTTGCTCAGCACCCTCTCTGTCTGCATGGCAAAGAAGTACTTCTTAACTGTCCTATCCCCACAGCTAAATGGAAAATACAAATGATTTACAGAAACAGAGCATTTCCATGATCTTCAACCACATATATCACAAAAAAAAACCCTGATATTTGAGAACCAGACCTCAACTGCAGCGTCTCCAAAAACCAAATTTCAGATAGCTTGAAGACCTCTAAATTAATGGCTAAGTGTCTTCATTTTCCCCTCAAAATGAGGTAGGAATTAGCTTGCCATACTGTTGACCTGTGCCTTTATGATGACACTATTCTAAGTGCCTAGTGTTCCCATGCAGCTCCTAAAAGCCTTTAAGTTTCTTATATGAAAGACACCAATGATCAGCTTTGGTAAGTTAACACATTTGTGGCCCACACATCTGGATTTCTGAGCCAAGTCCAAAACCCATGAGTCAGTGCAGAGAAGACCTCAAAATGCTGCAGTAGGAACCTATTGGGTTTGGAAGTGACATGACTGGATGAACGTGTCCTGGTGCTGGTCACAGCTTGATGAACGTACACCTGCATACCTGACTCAAAGACTCTATTCCAGGCTTTATATTTTCGAAAAATCACTCTTCTTCCTCCTTGTAACCACTCTTGCTCTCAAAAAAATCCAAAGCAAGCAAACAACAACAAAACCCTCCAGAGTATTTGACCTTGGAGTTATACCCCTTTTTGGGGTAGTTTTGGAGTCAGCTGTATGTATGATTAAAAACAAGACAGTTCTTTAAATGACCCAGCTGGAAAAGGATATTTTTGGTCAACGATCTATTTTTATTTCTGCTCTGCTGTTTCTCATGAAGCCTGACGACAAAGACCTGTCCTTCAAAGCTAGTCTACGGTTTCTGAATTACCATTCTCAATTACTTTCTCAACTGAAGTCCACTACAATTTTGTTATCAGGTTTATTTTTGTGGGTGAGGGCTCTATTAGAGGAAGTAAAATACTTTCTAGCTTAGTTTTGCTTGTCTTTTTGTAAGGAGAGAAATGCAACACACATTTTCAAAGGTTCTTTTCAAAAAAATATCTAAAAGTTAAAATAAGAACTTTGAACAGCATTACAGTATTTAAGACACGTGTTTAAACTGTTGACTACATCCATTTTAGTTAACAAATTTATCTTATGTCACTCTTAATCAGTAGAGGTATATTTTTGTTACTATTATTGATTTTGCAGCCATGCCAGTTAATGCTATTATCTTGGATAGTACATTCTGAACAGTTACCCTTACAGACATTTTAAATAAAAACAAACATCAATTGGGAACTCGAAATGAAATCAGATCACTTTATGAACCTGAAAGAACAACCTTCATACTGTACCACATAGTCTTCTTTGAATGACCTATCTTTTTACCCAACTTTGGTGACACGTAGAATAAGCTTGACAAAGTACAGGGTAAGAGGGTATGTACTTTTAAAAAAACAGATAAAATTGGCATACTGAATTCTCTAATTAATCCTTTTTCAGTGAAGAACTGAAAGTTCTCATGATAGATAGTTTAAGACTCTCAGATATCATGATGGGAAATACGATCTAAGCTTGAAGCTGGGTATACAGGCTTCATCTGTATTAAGATAAATTAGCTATGCCTGGCCTAAACTCAACCATGTTTCCCTCATCGAGATGAAATGATAGAACCTCAGACTGAACTTTAATTCACTGGAGAGATGTTGAATAACTGGTATCATAATGCTAGACCTGTGGAAATTCAGGACTATGCAGGATCGCATTTTTCTGGAGGGTGGGTATTGCCGCAGTTACCTACCTGCACTTTGATGCTGTGCTGTAATTCCCTACTCTTCCAGCCCCTCCAAACTGCTCTCACAACAAGGCAGTCTGCAGTCTCCTGCTGGTAGAAAACACCTGAGCAGTAGGGAGTCCCTCAGTTTCAGCTCAGTCCCCACAGCCTGGAGATAGTTTGCAAAGCATAAAAATAAAGCCACTAATAATGGAAATTTTGATACTAGGTTAGAGTTTTCACCTGACTAGAAAATATCCAAACTATATTTGTAGCTCTGACCACTCAGAAAGCTTACAAGCATGAGTGATACCCTTTGAAAATCTCTGCTTTCACAGGTCAGCGCTCTCAAGATATTATAATTTTAAGGTACTTGGGGCTGTAGATGTTACAAGTCTGTTAATTATGGGTTCAGTTAACAAGCTCACACACATGCCTTATCAGAAAAAGAACTTACCACATCTGATTAAGGACTAGAGGAGCAACAGTAATTTTGTAGGTGAATTTGCTAGCTATCCAGCCTCCTTTTTAACTCAAGGAATTTGGGGTGGTGTTCTTAAAGAGCAGTCTGTGTTCAATTTAGTATTTCTTTCTTTATTTCTCCTTTTGACCAGAGAAAGAGGAAGAAAACAAAAAAACCTCAGTTCTTTATCCCTGCCTTAAGCACCTGAGACTTTTTTTTAAAAAAAAATAGTTTTCGGTCTCCTAGTCCCTTTCTTTCCCTAATATTACTTTAATCATAGAGGAACACCTTAGAGCAGATCACAGTTCAATATTCCAGATTTACTAATTTTGTGTGAATATACGTGTGTGTGTGCGCACACGCACACTCAAAACATTAAATTCTTTCTTATACAGAAATAATGTACATTTGAAACTGAATTCAGGAGCTTTACAAGATAGCCATGCTCTCATAAAGAGTCTTCCTTTCTCCTCAGGTTAGAATGAAGGTAATGACATGTACTGTAACTCAAGAAACGAAGAATGGTTATTTTCTCAGTGCTCACTTCACAGTAGTATGGGACTAATTAATACATGGGAAAGTGAAAGTAGGCAGTGTTATTTGTGGAGCTAATTAAGATATGAGGCAGAAAAAACGTGGACAGGCAATTTCTTGATTTTAAAGGTTTGTAGACAGTTTTATTAGTCAACACTAAGCCTTTTTTTTTTAGTCATGGGCTATGTTCTTGGGAGATGGACTCCTCAATTAATCTTTCAAAGACTGATTTTGATTTATGTCAGAGGAAGGCTGGGGGAAAAAACAGATGTGTATTTTTAAAAAAAACAACAGCTTGTTCCCTTTAGTTTCTGGTTACAAAATAAGTGCATCGATTTGATCTTTTAAACATGTTCCTATATCCTCTCCATTTCATCTATTACTGAGGGAGGTGGGGAAGTGAATCTAAATGTCCGTTCCATTTAATTCCCCACAGATTTAAAATGCAAGGAAATTCTCACAAAGCAAAAGCGTTGGTCTAAAAGACTTGTTCATCAGCACAGAGGAAGTCTGTGGCAGGAGCCAAGAATAGAGCCCTGCTCTTCCAAGCTCCCATCCACTGCATTAATCAATGAGCGCAACTGTAACGAAGCTTACCTACCTTGACAGACCAGGTTCTGAGGAAACTTTCCTCAATGTTATGATAGCAAGTTCCCAGAGACCACTATTTTCCCAGCCCAGCATCACTCAATTCAACATCTCTTCTTTTGCTCCAATAGAAATGACCAGTTTTCCAAGAGAGATGCCAGGAGATTTTAGTTCATCTTGGTTTTTGTTTGTTCGTGTTTGGGTTTTTTTGTGGTTTGTTTTTTTTTTAAAGAGGGGGCATATTTCACTTTTGAAGCTACTCAGTACCATGGATTTTGTTTAAAGGGTCGGCAAAGCTGGTGAGACAAACCGTCCAACTTCCAGAAAAAATACTATTTGAATCCTTTATCTACAAAAATGAATTCATGGCCCAAATAACCTAGGAGCCTCTTTGATATCTCAGTCTGTACACCCGTAAGGTGACAAATATCTCAAGAGCTGTCCGATGTAAATCCTGATTCATATTAAACAGGGATTTTTATTAGCGCCTCTGCAATACACCTAGCTGCTCCTCTGGTACGACAGTGTTGTGAACAGACAGGGAGCTCTGCTACCAGGGCCTGTAATACATTCTACGGCAACGGCTGAAGCAGAGGACAAACATCCAGCAATTTACTTCATTTCTGGTCTTGATGTACCACCCTGCTCATTTTCATGCTCGTGCTACCCGTGCTAAAACTAGTAAGTACTCCCACCCTCCTTCTCCTGGTGCACAAACATGCCTGATCCGACCAGCTCGTTCCACTGAGACAACAAGAGCGCTGTCTCTCATTACCAGCACATGCTTAATTACCACTACGGGCCAGTTCTTCTGTCACCACCTCAGTCACACCCTACCAAAAACATTCCCTCGTTTTTATGAGCCGCCCAGTTCTGTGTCGTGGCAGGAGCCCGACCGCACTGCCTGGCGTGCTCTGCCCCTGTGGAGAGGGATGGATTTGGGCACAGGGATGCAAAGTAAAGGAGGGGGATGATCTTGGTTGCAGATGTTAAATAAACAATTTTTTCTTACAACAAACCCTGGCACCTGTTCTCATCATGTCACGGCCCGTGATGACTTACTGTCTACCAAGCATGACCGAGCGATTAGTGGAGCCGTGTTGGTGTATCTCAACAGTAATGGGGGCTCTCTTTCCATTTGCCTTCTATTGAAATCTAAGCGCTCCATTGGCCTGTGCATTTTCAGCTTGATGAATTCATTATTCCCCACCTTTTTTTTTTTTCCCCCCTCCCTTCCTTTCTCAGGCCAGAGCTTTCTCAAAAAGCCAAGTGACTGTTTCTGGTTTCTCCCTCTCTATGAGGGTTTAGGGGTTTTTTTCCTCTCTTTCTAGGCAGATGTCAGAAAATGTTGCACTGACTCATCTGTTTCAAACAGCATTTCAGTATACATTTGGATCTATGTATATTAGACAGCAAACAATCACTACACATGGCTTATTTATTTATTTATGTGGAAGAGAAAACATGCAGTTGTCTAACATCCTTCAACTAATGATATTGGGGAAAATACATTTTCAGAGGCAAGGAAAGCATTCAATTCATATTCCCCAGCAAACAAATGATACCACATAAATAAAATACAAAACTATTCAACTATCATTAAAAATGTGACAGTCGTCCAAAATTCAACAATGTGGCTGTTGCATTTTGTCTTTAAATATTTACATGGTATGGAGATAGGATTAGGCTACCCTAAGTTGCAGTTTTCTTGGAGATGTTCTCTTTCCCTCCTCAAAGTCGAACAGAAGGGACTTTGGCCGTTTATCTGGCACTTCTAGATGTCCTGAGGCTTTTTGAGAGCACAGTAGGTCCAGGATAGTTATTGTTATAAATCCCGTAAAGAAATAAAGGTACATTATATATGAACCAAAGCATAAATTGTTTTTAACAGGCGCAAGCTTAGGAACGCCTCTGTGCTCTGGTCCAGGAGTCAGAGCAGCACAGCAACGTCTGAGCCTGGAGTCTAGTTCTACTTCTGTGACAGGTTTCACCTTTCTGCCTCCATTTCCTCCATAAAACAAGGGTAACCTTCTTCCATCTTAAAATAAAGCTATCATTATCTGTTTGAACTGCAGAAGAGCCTGCAAAAGTCTCTTGGATGAGGTCCCTGTTACACTAGATGCTGTACAAACACAGAACCACATGCTATTATAATGTGGGAGTGGCGTGCTATTAATAATATATTAGGACATTTTGAAACTATTAAGCAGAAGAGTTATTTTAAAATTCTTATTAATTTCCTCCATTTAAAAAAAGAATGAAATTTGAACGAATAGGTAAGGCAGCTATTTGCAGAATGCCAAAACATCCTTCTGGCTCTGTGAATACACAAATGCTGTGCTGGTTGCTCTTCAGGGTAAAGGAGAAGTAACCAGCCATGCCATCCATGTTCTTTTACTGACTCTGCCACTGACTTTACCTCTAACCCTTTTCAAACCAATTCATTTCACTGGGGCTCAACTTATTTATCACTCAAGTGGATACAGTATATCACAGGGACATAATATGGTTCAATTAAAGAAGACCCAGCCCAGAGAGATTTTAACTGGGTTTGAGGGCAGGAGTGATTATTGCACTTGATAGACTTGGGAAGAGGGGGGAAATTATAATTTATTATTTATGTGCAAATTTGACATTATTGTTAACATAGATTCCCCCAGAGCCTTCGATGGACATATTTTGGAAAAAATCAAATCAATAAGTGATTTAATATCTGTCAAGTGCTTTGGGATCTTTATTTGAAAGGAGTGTTAGAAGAGCAATATCTTACTCTCAACTCCTTAATGTGCAAGCATGCCTTCTATTAATACTAGAACCCTTTGGAACCATTAGAGTTTATCAGCTAAATACATATTTTGGCACATTAACTAATTTTTGATTACCCAATTAGACTATAACAGCTCCATCTATCATGTAAATTTTTCTTAATGTGCAGATTATGGACCCAATAGAACTTAATGGAGCTCCTTACAGTGTTCTGAGTCGATGCAGCTGGCACATGGACACCAAGGAAAGTATTTTCCTCCAAAGTGAGAATTACACACGTATCTTCCCACATTGTTAATGGGTGTTATGGCCTAAGCCGTCCCCGGGCACGGAGACAACATGAGAGACCCAAATGTGATCCAATTTATACCATTTTATAGGTTGGCTCTCCTACACCTCCACTTCGGCCATTCAAAACTACATCTCCTACAGTCAAATGAGTCACAACTACACAAACTGAAAACCAGGGCCATTCGATCTACAGCTACCCCACGGTAAACCGTGACAGTCACAAACAGGTTACGTAGCGGATGGCCATAGCTGTGAGAAGCTGCTATGAAATATGCTTCCCTGCGACTACTTTTACACGCAGAGATGCACTGGAGACCATGCCTCCATGCCACACGCTGCTGGGCACACTCCCCCTCACCCCTCTGTCTCTCAGGAGACAACATGTGGGTTGAACTCAGCACCGGGTCAGAACTTTTCCTCTCCCTCTTGCGTAAGTACTATGCCATTTATCTTGTTGAGTGTTCCCCAGTATACTGTCCCAGCTCACGTCCCACTCCCTATGCTCTTTACAACTACCTGCCTACGGGACGGAATGAACTACTCCTGGTGAAAACACGGACACCTAAGAGCCACTGGAAGGAGGAAGATTACTCAGATCGCTGCGACAACAGCTACGGAGCAGACAGCCAGAACAAAGCAGTTAGCAGACAGAAAAAAAAATTAAGTAGCAAATCTGCATCCCTTAGCCCAGAGGCTTAATGTATGGTACGGGTTTAACGCTAACCATGTTTGGCACAAGACTCAATACAGAATCTTTGCTCAGAACCAGCAAATAATTAACTGTTAGAAATTAAATGTGAAGCTATAGTATACGTTCTGCCCCACTCCCTTTACACCTAGGTCTGCCAAAATCTCTAGCTACACGCGTAACAAACAGAGGGTCTTGGTGGGCTGTCTCCTCTGCTGAAAGCAGATCAAACTACTGCCATTAGACATAAGGCAGATTAAAACCAAAGAAAAATAAAGAAAAAGGCTACATTCACACGGACAAGAACAAATATTTTCCATCTTAAAGTAAACACTTATAAAGTTATCTAATGCACCATTAATGGAATTATTTTTTTAATCTCTCATTTCTCTTAGCCTGTACAATGAAGCTGGTTTGAGCCATTCCCGGTTAGTTTCACTTTCTTTCTTTCCGTCTTCCTCACAGGCAGCAAGCACAACACTGGCATGCTTTTATAGCGTGAAAACACTTCAGTTAGCATTCCTTTCCTACGAGAAATTCTTTTTCTACTGCTTCTGCAAGAAGTCATTTTTTAAAATCTTATTTGTTTCCTTACAATGCTCTGTTAATAAAGCGGGATCGCGCCTCTTAAGGAAATAAGCTTTCTCTCTTCTGAATGTGGTCTCACCCTGTCAGAGCTTTCATTGTTTTCCTGCGCAAAGTCCTTCCCTGATGTCTTACTCGGAGCAGCACTCATTGTTCGCGGGGAGCATGCATTCAGCCCGTCCTGCTGCCGCCGGCTTCTTTCAGATGATCCCTCTTCTCTGTCTGGAATGGATTTTGGAAGAGATCTACCTTGAAGATAGTTTAGTGCCACTTAAACAAACAAACAAACAGACGTACATTGTAAGCGCTGCCTGGAAAAGTATTAATAGAGCTGCTAAATGCAGAGATAGGGTTAATTTGTTTCTGTATTGGGCATCCCGCCAGACAGCCTCCTGACAATCCCTCAGAGAAGTCTACTTCTTTTCAGAAGAGACAGTATGCAAGGCTTTGCTTAAGTAAAAGGGAGATTTACCCTGCACCGTGGTTCTCAGATCAGGTCCTTTTTCCTTCAGTACCAAATCTTGTTTCCCGTGACAGAGCTCAGAGAGCTTGACGTGAAGGCGGTTGGTTCCAAAATCCTGGCATCAAGAGCTGCCGACCAACCTGAGGAGATCAGAGTGCCCTGCGTGCTCTGCCTCTTTGAGGAACAGGCCCTGAACAGGCATATTTACGTCATCAGCTATGTCAGTAGTGGGATAATAATGTGATTTTTGTGTAAACAATGCTTGCAAAAAGTCATAACAACAAAAACCACACAGCAGCTACTGCCCACAGAAGAAAATGAAACCTTTTTTAATCTCTCAACATATTCAGATGGTGTCCTCTGCTGTGATAACTTAACAACTTACTGCTCGTTGAATCCTGTGCTGCAAAAAGATCTCCTATGTTGAGATCTCACTCTTGGCTTTTTGTTATAAAGTTGACTTCTCTTCTCAGTCATCACTCTTACCTAATTTATTTTTCCATTTCATTCCTGGCAGCTGACCTTCCTGGAAGAAACTCCGGGTGCCTGAGCAGGTATATTTCTCTTACTACGCTTTGGCTGCATGAGGAAAAACAAATGAAGGTATACATTTTTAATCACATACAGGGACATTTCAGCTTTGCTAACCTGTGTTCCTTATTTTGCTATTTATTTGCACACATTGCAAGCTATGCTAAGACCCTCTCTGTTGTTCCTCCAGCTACAATTTGCGCCCATAAAATGTGTGTGTTAACTTCGCAGCCACAAAGTGGGCACAGGTCACGGTATCTGTGCTGCCAGCTCCTGCCCTGCACGGCCATCCATGCAGCTCCAAGGACAAGATCAAAACTGGGCTAGCAGTTGTGCCAAACTGCAGGCACCAGTTGTTGCACATCAGTTGTGCCATGAAAGGGAGGCTCCTCCTGGAAATCCCATGTGTTGGAAATCCATTCCACTGTTGCTACAGCTCTAAGACCAGCTGGAATACGTTTAGCGTACAGAGAGTGGCAGGAATAATTTTAAAAGTTTGCCTGATGCTTTATCACTGGATATGGGGCACAAAGTATCACCCACTTCCCCATCAACAGGTTAAATGTCATTCCAGGGGTGACGACTAGAGTTACCCCTTTGGTGGTAATTGTGCCCAATCTACACCATTCTCACTGAACTAATCAGAAGAAAAAAACCCTCCCACATAACTATCATTTCAGTGCTTAAGAGAGAGACTTTTGGGTTGTAAGCATTACAGTATGTAACTTTTCAACAGTATTTTTATTAATGAACTCAGAGCACTGTACAGCAGGAGCAAGTACTGTTATTTCTGTTTTACAGACGGGGAAATGAAACAGAGGAGATGAACTAACTCTCAACATGGGTATGACCTCCCATATAGGTATGAGAATCCTCAGCAAGAATTTCTACTGAAAAATAAACTTTATAAAAAGAATTGAGGAATGAAAATGTAATTCCCATAGAAATTCATACTCTCTTTCTCCAATGATTCTGCTGGAAACAACATTTCTAAAATTGCTTTTCCAACCCTTTCGGGAAATCTTTTGGTGTTTTTATTTATTTAACACCATGGAAAATACTAAATGCAGAAGTAGTAGGTAATGTTGCTTCATGTAGAGGAGTGCCCAGAGACTGGAAGAGCATTTCCCCAGGGGAGGATCTCAGTGTCTCATTGTGACACATGCTCAATTCAAAGGCAACGGAAAATCACAAAAATGCCAATTACTAAGTAATCCATTACATACCTTAGCAGCCAAACACTAGATGCAGAAATTCTGTTTCCCAGGCTCTGCCTCATAGTGCTAAACCACACTGTGCCTACCAACACCTCAGAGTCCCATTTAGAATAGAATAGAATCATTAAGGTTGGAAGAGACCTCAAGGATCACCTAGTCCAACCGACCCCCCCCTCCCCCCCACCTATAAACCACTAAACCATGTGCTTCAGTGCTGCATCTAACCTTTCCTTAAACACCCGCAGGGACGGTGACTCCACCACCTCCCTGGGCAACCCGTTCCAAT
>VWZZ01002397.1:0-55885 GCA_013399095.1 Psophia crepitans | reverse complement strand
ACAATCACCTCCCTGCTCCTGCTGGCCACACTATTCCTGATACAGGCCAGGATGCCGTTGGCCTTCTTGGCCACCTGGGCACACTGCCAGCTTATGTCCAGGCGAGCATCAATCAACACCCCCAGGTCCTTTTCCTCCACACAGCTTTCCAGCCACCCCGCTCACAGCCTGTAGCACTGCCTGGGGGAATTCACCAAAAAAGTGGCAGTTCTCCTTTGACCTTCCTCCAAAGATAAACATGAGACATCACGCACAAAAAAAGCATGCACAAGTGGTTTAAAGATACCCTCCCTGCCTTAGCTGTCCCAGGGAGAGGGGTGACCAGCTCCGCTGGGCTGCTCTGGCTTGGCTGACTCTCACCTGCCTTTGGCCTTAGGGAGCTTGAGTCTCCCTTTGGAGGCTCCTGATGCCACCCGGGCTTTGCCAGGCTTCTTGGCCTTTGCCTTTTATCTGTTTAATGAATGTGCACAGACACACCGCCCAGTTCATCCCTGTTTGTTGTAAAATATCGGCTGTTACATGTGTTGGACTTTGTAGCTTTTCATAAAGAGCTTTGCACTCTCCTCCCTCTCCTCTCATACATACCTTTGATCACACAGTTTATTAGCAAGTTTGACAATTAAAGGCTTATCACTGAGTAGGCAACTCAACATCCACCTAGATGAAGTGGGGCAGTAACACCTTTCCAAAAGTGCATCTTAGACTGATGAATCTCACAGCACCAAGTAGCCCAAGATATGCAAAGCCTTGGTGACCTGGACCTCTTTGTCATCTGGGCTTTGTGTTACATCACTTCAGTGAAGCTCCAAATTCTTGTGAAGGCGAACTGACTGTGGAAAAAGTGCTGATGTGCTCCTCCACATAGAGACAATACAAGGCCTGGCTGTTGCACGAACATGCAACTTCTTTGCTGTGAAAAACAGCTGGCTCCACAAAGCTGTCTGTTCAAGAGCCAATGCTTGGTTTGCAATATAATACCGACTATAGCTTTGCTCTCATTCAAAAGCACCTGTACTTGAAATATCCATCCCACAAAATGCAGGATTTGGCTGGAAGCAAAGGAAGCATCTATACACCTGAAAGTTGGAGAAGAATTTATTCATTTGTTATAAACAATAATCTTGAGAATCCAGCTGCTCCCAACCCTGAAAATGTCTCAACTTTATATGTTTTTCAATTTCTGACTTGAAAGTCCATGGAACCTTAGAGCTACCTGTCTACTCACAGCCCAGGCTATCTCTCTGCAAAAGACTGGACCATGTAATGTGCACCAAAGCCTATCCAGGAGCCATAAACTACCTCTGCATAAGTCCCTAAGCAGCAATATCTATGGTGTCAGGCTAAGCAAGCAGCAGCAGCATCAGAATTTGCTCCCGTGCAGAAAGCAACTCAGTATTGCCAGGGTCCAAAGGCATCCTCTTGTTCCTCCTCTGAGAACTTGTTTCATGTAAAATAAAACTCAATAGCTTTCTCAGTCACTCTCCCTTCTCCCCAAGGCAGGAGGGTGCCCCAAGTCAGCACAGTCTGTTCCTCGATATCTGAGCGCTCCTCTGTGAAATGCCAAATTAGCGCATAAACGACAAGCACCATCACTAGACTGACCTGTAAGGTCTTTACTACCTCTGGAGTCAGGGACTTGGTCTAGTATTTCTGGGTGGCCCATAATTACTTTTCCAGTTATTCTCTTTACTGTGGCATCTGCTGTAGTGTTTAAAATAAGTTTATGGTTAAAAAAAATACAGGATGTAATTCTGAGTTAGACATTTCTCCATCTCATTTACGTATCGCCCATACTACCACAGATCGGACATCACCTTTTATTTCTTGGATTATCATACAAGCTTCTCGAGCGCACAACATTTCCTTCACTGTTTTATCATAGTACGCCACGTAGTCTTCAGGACATGAGGTGCTAACTACTGCGCCGTGCACAATCGCAGTCTCAGTGTGGAATGTCTTGCTTTAATAGAGAAATAAAATGATATAAGGTCGTAAGCTAAGACTATCATAAAGTGCATTGTAGGTACCCTGTACTTAAATACTCCCCTGCTGCCTCTTAACTCCAAGTGAGGCAATTTGCCTAATGCCCATAGAAGTGACACAATTAATTCCCCTCCCTTAAATAATCCTAACCCTTCCTCTCTAATATGCCTCTGTAAAAAGAACGTTTTCTAAAATAGAACAAAATTTTAGAATACCGTATCCTTAAAATCCTTAGCATTAGAAATTCTGAGTCTAAAAAAAATATTAAAAAAATTAAATTTCCTTCTTTCATTGTGTTCAGATAACCACTGGAGACCCCTTTCTCTCTGAGATGGAAACCAAACCCCACAGCAGTATAATGAGCACTGTAAATACACTCGGTAGACTGCATGAAAGTGGCCTCAGCCATAAACAGCAACCTCAGCATCTTTCTGTTCTTGTTTCCTGCTAAATACCTGCAAAGGAACCAACAACCTCCAAATTAATCCTTAGGATTTGAACCTTTCTGCCCTGATAGTGCAGTGCTTCCATGTTACTCATCGGTCCGGCATTTTGCACATCATTTGATAATAGGCTTGGTGGAAGAGGTGTCATGAGCATCACCTGTACCTAAGAGGGAGTTCTAATTTCAAAAAAAACCCCTCTGTTTGAAGCATTTCCCAGAGGGAAAGCTTCTTCAGGTTTAGGAGTATCACTTAATGCAACATACTTTCCATGTGCCCAAGAGCATGGTCCTCTCGTAGTACAGTCAGAAAGTTGTAAATGCAGTACTTTTTCATCAGTGATAAGTTCAAAAATCAAGAAAAATAAAAAACTACTTCTCTCTACTGAATTGTACAAACCCAACCTAAAAATCCAGCACCATCATCTTCTGCAGGAAGAATTTTTCATGTATCAAGCAAAATGTTCTCCAACTGGATCACTGACTCTCACTGTTTAGTACAAACGTCAGCTACTATAGAAATAAAACCAAAATTTCTTCTAGAAAAAATTAGGAAGCATTATCTCAATGAGAGATGTTTCACACAAGAAAGAGAAACAAAAAAATCTGAGTTATTTTACCTGAAAATTAAACATGGAGTCCCTTAATCAACAAGGATCGGATAGTAAATCTATGATCTGACATATTCCCCAGTGAAAAGGATGAGAAAAGGAAATTTGGGCATGTTCAGTGTACATTCACACTTGCTACTATTAGACTTTAGATATGGGAACTGCATGGTAGCTACAAAGTCACAGTTAATGGTAGGGTCACTACTTTTGGAAACGCAATTATTCCTCCTGTATAATTTATATTAAACAGTGTAAACTATGCCTGGTATGTGCAATCACTAGTTCAAAACAATGAGCAAAACACAGGGATTTTATGGCATAAATTAACGTTGATTCCACTACTGTTAGGGGAAGTTTTGCCACCAGCTTCAGCCAGTACAGCACCTGCACTCAAACCTTGATAGAAATGAAGTTTCAGTAGCTAACAGAACCTGTGGGGATGCTGATTCTTTCCAAGGCCTTTTACTGGACAAGTTTTTATTTCGGACCTACTGGTAAGCAAACCGCAACATGCCACCTTCTCACAGCCATGATTCTTAAACCCATCCTCATCAAGTCACAGAAAATGGGGCAGGAGATGTCCTGATGCCTTTGGTCCTCCTCTGTGTCTCCAGGCAGGACCATTGACGTCCGTTTCTGAAAAATTTCCCACAAAAGAAATGCCACAACATCCCCAGTTGCCTTTTTCTCGTTTTTTATTTTATCCACCTTAGAAGGTCATTCCTAACACCTAATCTGAACTTTGTTTGCTTCTGTTTAACACATTACTTCCCATACCCTCCCAGTTCTCACCATGGAGATGGAGAATAAATTACTTTCTTTTCCACCAGTCTCTTGTATTCTTACAGTCGGTTGCCATGTTCTCCCTCAGACATCTCTCTTTCAGGCTGAACCCCCCGATATCATCAGTATTTCCTGACAGGTCGCATTTCCTCGCCCGCTTATCACCCTCATTGCTTTTCCTTTGGACTTTCTCCAAACTCTCTGTATCTTATTTGGGGTGTGCTGCCCCAGTCTGCACTTAGAGTTATAGCTGAGCTCCCACCAAAGCTGTGAGGAGCAGAAGTTACTCCATACTCCTCACAGGCTAAATTTTGTATTACATCTTCAGCACTTGCTGTCAAGAAAAGCTCTTAATTTCAACGTGAACACTTCTTCTGCCAGCTTCACAACTATTCTTAATTAACTGGAACCTTTAACATTGTAAACAGCATTAAATCAGAAGAAGTCATTCTTAATTGGTTATGTTCACTTAGCCTACACCCCAAAATAACAGAACATTTCAGGGTTACTACCAGAAATGTGCAAACACAGGTGTGCACACACAGCCCAAGTACAATTAACAGAGACTAAATCTAATCTGTATTCAGATGCAGATGTACAGAGATAAATAATCTACAAATATAATATAAACACCCACACACTGAGTAGTTCTGTAACTGAGAGGTTTATCTAAGTGATTAAGAATACACAACTTTTTCAGTGCCAGAAAGAGGGGAAAAAATAAGATAGCTAAATATAACCCCAGCTAAAATCTGATTCCCTTCTTTTATTTTCTTGAGTTTAGATAAATGTATATGTAGAAGAGATCATATCTACTTTAGTGCGTCACCCGGCCTGTTCCTCCTCCATGTGAACAGGCTCAACTCCTCTGAAGTCAGTCAGAACACATATATAACGTAAAGTGTGTGTGAGTGTAAACCCAGGGTAAGAGGGAGTAGAGTAAGGCCCCTTGTTGGCTGAGGTCTTGCAGGTAGCTGCGATAACAGGAAAACAAGAAAACTAATATACCATAGTTACCTACTATGCAATAATTATAATGTAATTATACTGTAACAGTACCTCATTATTGATGTACTGTAAAATAAACTGTTATCAAGTTTTTTTACTATTCACTTCTATTTACAGTCATCTCTGATAAAGACTAAGCCTCCCCAAAAATGCATGATAAAGCTTCTTATCACAGGTTTTAATGCCTCTAATAACTACTGTAATTCTGTGTGATTTAGTGCTTTGAATAATCCACCAGGATTTTTCTCTAGATCTTTAAAAGGATTGTAATGTGTACAGAGGTGTCGTAGTGATTAAATTTACAGGACACTTACCAAAACAGTGATAAGAAGGGATGTTTAATTAACACATGTACACGTTGTTCAACTGTACTATCATGCAAAATTGGGAAGACCTGAATGAGACCCTTATTTTCCTTTCAAAATGTTAAAAAAAATTAAACAAAGGATTATCCTCGCTACACCATATAGGAGCAGACATTTTGAGGGCAACAGCAAATCCAGGCGGCACCTGAGAGCGGTACTGCCAGCCTAGTGTTGTGTACTGGGTAAAGCCAAGGTCCTGGTACCAGTCAGACATCCCAGAGAGACTGGGAAAAATATGTCACAGTTGGGAATTCACCAGCTGAGTTTGGAGATGTCGTTCCTTTGGCTCAAGGACATTGCAGTTCTCTTCAGCTCTAACGCCTGAAAATGTCAAGACTTTTAGGGCTCCTTGATAAAAGCCATTGCAGAAAGCCATCTGAAGGTTACTTTATCAGATGTTTTTGAACTCCGTGTCTCAGAAAGGCACACAGGCACTCTAGAAAATCCCTTTTCCCTCCATCAGTAGATTTACTTAATGGCCAAGGCTATCCCTTATTTATATAACAGATAAGTAAATTTAAGTTAAGCGGTGAAGAGCCCCAGCAGACTAAACCCCAACAGAAAAGAGCAGCAGAGTCAACCATATAGCGGCCGGTGGAAGAGAACCTTTATCTCTCTAAGGACATTTTCCACTTTAACTTCTCCTGACATTTTGTCCACTGTGATCCTGACAAAAAAAAAAAGTGATAGAGAGATCTAAAGGTGTTCTCATATACGATCAAAAGATAAAAAAGAAAAGTCAAGAAGCTCATGCAACCCATATTCCCACCGGGGAAATAGCCTTTTTAATATTAGAATTGTTTGTACTTTGAAATGGAAATCCCAACATCTGCAAGCGCACGCAGCTGAAGCAGAGTTCACTCCTGGATGGGCAAGTGCCAGGTAGTAACAGGACATGAGAACAGGCTTTGGCTCCATGAATGGAAACATAAACCTCTCCTTTGTAAAAATTATTCTTAATGATCTCAACAGCCTGCTGGTTTAGTATGGGAGATGAGTGCCACTGTTTTCTTTAGAATGAATCCCACGTATTTTGCATCACAGTCCTGGCACAGGGCTGCAAAGATGAAATCATCCCTTGACCATCATTGTGGCACGCCTGCTCTGATCTGCAGTGCTATGCGGGGGCACGCAAATACTGGAAATGGTGTAACTGCATTATTACTGTGCTCTGCACAGGCTTTTATACCCTGGTTCTCAGCAAGACTAATTATTCTAAAAGAAGCCTCGCACTACTGCAATTATCCTGCTCCCAAAACCTGAGTTACATCATTTAGGACACTGTGCTTCGCTATTCAGGCACATTCGTGCAGCTTTACTTTCTGCAACAAAGATTTTTACTGGGGGGGGGCGGGGGGGAAAAGTTAACAGGAACAAGCTCAGGGATCATGAACAAGGCAGAACACTTAAATATAACAGGAATAGGGAGTAGGCACTGAGGGCATCAAAAATCACGCGCTCCTGAGTCTGACTGTTTATTTACCTGGCACACGGGACTGCTTACCTGCATAATCCTTTCTCTGCAGCAGGTGAGGGTGAAGGTGTGGGAAGTTCCTTCTTCCTTCGCTGGCAGTATCAACTGAGCAGTGTGGGGAGGGAGACTATGGGAGGAATTTCTTTCTCATCTCTGCCATCAATAAATTACCGTGGCAGCTTTCAGGACTCTCACAGTTTGAAACATATACCTCTTTGGCTGGCTGCTCTCTGGATGGGCAAGCGTACATGCTGCCCTCTTGCAAAAGGCCACAGTCTTTCTACATGAGAACTGACTTTTTAAATAAAATATACAAGTTTCTTCTGTGACACAGGCCCCTATTCTGAGCTCCAATATGGTAGCACACCATTTTACAGTCCAGAAGGAAAGCTGTGGGATAAGACTCAAAGGTTACCTTTCAAGAGCAGACTCCTGCATATTTTACTAATATTATTACAAGTGTAGAGGCCAAAACTCCCAAAGCAATGAACTAGTCATGCCCTTTACAGTTCATGCTAAACATCTGAAGTACATCAGTAATGCATACAAAACTTCTCTGACAGTAGGACTGGCAACGAGTCTGAAAATCTATGCAAGTTCATCAACACAATTGGTACATCCTCCAGACCAACTTGCAGGTGAAACTGAAATGGATTTAAATCCGACTTTTTCCTTCGTGCGATAGAATTTACAGTAGCAAACATTATTTAACGTCCCTGTTAAGGAAGAAGTTGACAAATAAGAAAAAATAGCATCTCAGTGACTCAGAAATTAGCAGAGCAACCTTAGTCATTTTCACCACCTCTCATGAGTTAATCAGACATTTTTCCAACATTTTCATATATGCCTGTTCTTTCCTTCTGTGCCCAGTAAAACTCCTGAATGGGATGGTTAATCATATTTTTGTTATGTTTCAGCAGTAGACATAGAACAATTAGATTTGCAGCTGAGAAAAAGGAGGAGGGGGAGGAAAAAATGAGAGAGAAAGAAAGAAAGAAAAGCTATCGCCTCTTCAGCCAAATGACTCAGAGATGTTACATCATCATCTTCAGACCTCAGAAATGCCAATGATGTAGCTAACTGCATGGAGGGTGGTTTTAATCTCAAGTAAAACGATCTGGTTTAACTACCCCCTGAGTATTAAGCCATCCACCACCTTGAAGTTTATAATTCAAAAAGCCAAATATTTATGTAAGCATACCCAGCTTGTTTTCCATCAATGAACCTTGCCTTACCTTTCCAAACCTCTCACTGGTCTTTGCCTTCGTACAGAGACAGATGTCGTAGAAGGCAACTGAAGGTACTTCACTGGGATATGTAGGCCATATCCTTTGTTATTACAGAAACAAAAATACACTTGTTTTGATCTAACTAGGTGTATTTAAAGAATTACCAGCAGAACACGAAACCAAGCGGAGAGGTCTATTTGAGGTCTAGGTGTTCCAGCTATTTTTACCAAAACTGCCGCGGATTTCAATGGGAGCGTTGCACGTCGAATGGCGGAAGGAAAAGGCTCCCAGACCAGAGTTAACCCGGAGCTGTGTACAAAGGAAAAGATGCTCACCCTATGGAAGGCATATGCAAGCAGAATTGCATACGTTAAATTAAAGACATCTGCACTTTGGCAGAATTTGGACAATGACTCACATTTAATTATGTAAAAATTTCAAACGGGGCAAACTCCACCGTAGTGACTCACATTAGTGCTACCACATGATGTTCTGATAACTACATCAGTATATAACTCATGTCTCTGCTGCACAGAGTTTCTACAGAGAGAAAGACATATTACCTGACTAGCATTAAAAGGACTCCATGTTCCCAGCAATGACTGGTACATTAAGTAATGCTTCGGAAAGTAGCACATAGTACACCGAGGTTGGGTTTTTTTTTCTCCCTTGACACGAAACTACATATCCTCTAATGACAATAATTCACCGTCATTCAAAAATCAATTTTCTGTTTGTGTTTTATTTCTTTAAATTTATAGAGTAGTGGGGAAAGATTCCAGAAGTAGAAACTTACATCATTTCATTTTCCCAAGAAGAATTATGGTGCTGCAGAGCTCCTTGGGCTTCCAATCCAAGACGCTCCCACCCTGTCCTTACACGAGTGGCAAACACACCCTCAATACCTTCATGCACAAAACCTTCTGCCTAGGTAAGCGTACCAGGCAGTTTCTCATGTTTTGCTTCACAGACATTCTTGGACTTTTCCCTTCTGTCTCCTGCACTTTTCAACATCAGTTTGGTTTGCTTGGTTTTGGTGTGGACTATCAGAATGAACTGATCACACATCTTATGTCAGGCTCACAGGACTGATGACCTTGAAGTGCTCAATGTGAAGAAAAGCTATCCTGCATTATTTGCCTCAGATTTAAAAAGGAGCAAAACAGTGTATTACTTCAGCATTGTTAAGAAAAGCGAGGGTCCTCTGCTGATCTATATTAGGTCCCTTTTCTGAGCCCTGAGAGTTTGCTGTGTTTCTGTCCTGAAGTATCACTGTGTTCCACTCCCATTAAACATTTGGAAAAGGGACATCCACCACAAGGCTTTCTAAACCCCATTTTCAGGCTCACTGAACATGCTGACAGACCCTTAAGTAGCTAAAGGATATACAAAAGGCGTTTTCACTACAAAAGGATTGTATTAACGCAGCAAATATGGCCTCTGTTAATGCCAGGTGCTGACTATAGGTGTGGATGAGGAGTATGATGAATGGGATGATGAGGAGAAAACAATCTTAATTGTGCAATTAGTTATGTTATGTTATGTTTGTGCAATGTTTTGCATAACAATTACAGGCCACTGGTAGACTAGTGATGATCCAAAATGACAGCCTTCCAAAGGAGTTCAAACAGCTAGGAAAGCCACTGTACCTTTTGAGCAACTACTTTAGAAGGCTAATGAAAAATGTAAATGATCTCAAGCAGCCTTTGTATGACTTAAGCGTGATGTTGGGCTTGGATGCACAAGTGCAGTGTGCTTTCTCCAGCTGAGAGTGGTAAGAAGTTGCAAGAGTAGAGGATGCCCCAAGGGAATGCCCCGAGCTAGTCTGGTGCTAAAAGGTATGGGAGTGAAGTCTGGCCTCTGAGCGACAGAGCTGATAGGAAATGATTGAAGGTGTTGGGACCAGTGTGTGTGTAATGGGCTGGATCAAAAAACAATGAGCAAGAGGAGAGGATCCATAGTATGCTCCTTTTCTTTCCTAGCATCTACCAAAGACAAGAAAGCATCCCAGTTATTCTATACCCTCTCATTCCACCTTTCGCTTACTTTCTTTTCCAAAGCACAATTCAACCTTTTTTTTTTTTCCTAAAGGTTCACATAAAAATTAGATTTAAAATTGGAATCCAGATTAAAGCTCACAGCTGTAACTGTTTCTGGGGGTAGACGTAAACCGCCCAGAATGTGATAACAACATGAGTGTTGAGTGATGATCTGCTCATAATCGACACATCCAAGCACACAAGAGTTCATTTCATCCTCGATATCACCCCAGGGATCCACACCAGTCACAGCTGGTGCAGAGAGGTGTAAGACATACGGCCCTGTTGGCTCCATGGTTATTCAATTCAAAGGTTAGCACCAGTGGGGAGCAGGAGAGATGCCCTCACGTGCCACTCAAAGGTGTTAAATTGGCACACATCGTACTTGTCTTGGTCCTCTTCCCAGAGGAGATCTTAGGTGCTTTGGAACATGCTATCCACCAAGATAAAACTTGCCACTGACATTCGAATAGTAGGTTAATGAACATGAAGGGAAGGGAAAAAAGAAAAAGGAAAAAAATAGTGGAGAGACAAGGTAAGACCTGTCCCTAAAGCTTTATTTACACAGGATACCTTTAGGTCAGACAGGTTCAAATGTGACACTAGAATGCACTGAGAATTCTGGTTTTAAATAGTCTGCCCACCCCTTACCTCAATGAATAGTTACACCTTGCAAGCATATGGTGCTGCTAAGTCAAGCTGTTTAGCAAAGAAATTCACTTCGGCAAAGAAACTCAGCCCCCGTGGTGCAGGAGAGCACAGCAGTGTGCTGTGACCCAGCTCTGAGACAAGCGGATGAAGAACCAAAGAACACGGCAGAGACCATTTTTGCTACACACCAGTAAAGACATCCACCCAGTTCATTGGTTTTATGTTTTGACTGGAAGTGAGAATAGTTTTTTAAAGGCTATTTTATCCAGTGAGAGAAGAAAACGAGTACCGCATGACTTTGCGCCCTGGATGCTGTTTGTAGAGAAGTCACAGCTGGACTCCAAATTATTTACTATTGCAAACTGATATTCAATATACTACTTGAGGCAGAATCACAGAGAACAGGATTGTATGTACACAGAACTGAGCTTCACATTCAGTCACATCTCTTCCAACTGACTGTAAGTATCTCTACAGCAAATATCCAAGCTCAAACACCCTTTGGAAATTCATTAGCAGGCACAGCAAACAGCAGTCCTGAAAATAGCATCATCCCATTCAGTGCAACGAGACGTACCCCACTATGCTGCATGTTGAAAGAGGGAAGGGCAATCCTCTTTCTAAACCTAGCTTCTCATGAACCTGAATCCAATCATGCGTTCCCTTTATAACAGACATCTCTCTCAGTGCTGCTCTACAAAATCTACATCATATCACCACCATCTTAAAGGTCAGCTGTGGTATTTCAATAAGTAGAGAAACCACGATTTCCTTAAACCACTTGTATTCCTCTTGCTGCAGTCATTTTGGCTCTCTTCTATCGGCCTTGCTTAGCTCACTTTCATATGAATGTCAAATTTTGCATTTGCTGTGTGCTGTCATCTAGGCTCCTGCTGTAAGTTTGTTTTTCCCTCAGTTGGTGCACCAGATTAGCATCCCCCTTCTCCCCCCCTCCAGAACAGAATGTAATTAAAGATCATGGGAAAATAACACACACACACAAGTCACAAAGTTAGAGAATTTCAGGTTTGTTTCTGTTTTCCAATTTTACATGCTCCACTTCACTTTTGTATATAAAGAAAAATATAAATGGCTTGGGTCATTGGATACCTGTTAACTCATTGTGCATCAGATCCTGCGAGGCAGAGATGACACCAAGATCCTCAGCAGCTTATGAGCAAGAGCCCATGCCTTGCAGAATTGCACCCAATTCACCAAAAATGAAGCCTTTTGCCCAAATGGTTCTCTCTCTGCTTACCACATGATGGCTTTGAAACATAAGCCAGAACTGTCTCTACATTCATAGCGTACAGGAAAATGTTTCATGACCTCAGTGAAATTTTTCCATCTGAGAAGCCTGGCAGGATGATCACTGTGATAGCCTCGAAGCAGAAGAACCACTTGGCTCTGCAAAGGCCAGTACTGGAGGCGCAGTGGCACAGCTGGTTTAAGGCAGAGGTTTTGTACGCCCCCACCTCCGCAGCGGTACGTCGATCTCAGCTCTTCCGGTGGCAGAATGAAAACAACTGACACTTTACTGTCTTTGGCTGTGGGGCCAAATGTCACCAGAAGAGAAATTAACTTCTTAATAAAAATAAAATAAAATAAAATGCTTAAACTGCTTCTACAGTTGATAAAAATATCATCAAACTGCCATTTCTCATCACACGAGTAAGCAAGAGGCAACTTGGTCTTTGGTGTCTCCTGACAGGTTCTGGAAAAGAAAAAACCCACCAGGTAATCTTCCACCGTGAAGACAGGTGGAGGTAACTCAGGATCCACGACCCGAGGTCTGCCATGGCTAAATCCTATTGCTTTTCAAAGGAGAGAGGGGGTAGCAGAGGTCACCGAGAAAGACGATGGTCATGCCACATCATTTGACACATCGTTATCATCACACAGACAGAATTTATGACTCACCCCACCTGTACAATATTGTGGTGGATTTCTGGGAAAGAAATCCAGATATTTTGATCCTTACTTAAATACAAAATTCCTTCCTCTCCCTCAGACGTGGAAGAAAGTAGATGCTCACCTTCACTGATGTTCTACTGCAATTATTTTTTACAGCAATTCTCATCCATTAGTTAGAGGACCATAATGGAATAAACAGAAAAATGAGCTCAAGCCTGAGTATTCTGCATTGCAATCTAAATTAAACTAGTATTACAAATTTGTTTACATATAGCAGTTGAGCTATGCAGTTTCAAAAGTTAGTTGCTGAACGTAAAAATGTCTCTTGATGCTACATTACCCCCCATATGCAGTAAAATATATTCTAATGTAATACAATAAAACTGAAAAACCAATAAATGTTCCTATTTATTGAGAAATTGGACAAAAAATAGCTTATTGTCAGTTTTTAAAGACTGAAAATCAATAGATGATGAAAGGTTGTATTTTTTGTTACTATTAGACTGTTGACTCTAGCAATAAGTGCGATATGGATTACAACGGGGGGAGTAAAGAACTTGTGAGATACACAATTTGGAGCTTCTTGGGTTTTTTAGAAACTTAATTCCCAGTATTTGTGCAGCAGCGGCCATCTTGGCACCACTGTTAATGGGCCCCAAGAGCATAGCTCCTCCATTTTGTTGGCAAAGCCAGCTTTAAGTATCTTCCTGTCTGAAAGAGCATTTCTAAATTAAGGGGGCTCTTAATCAGACTTGCATCTGCTAAGGATCATTCGCATCCTGCCAATAAATAAAAAAAACCAAAACCAGTCCTCAGACAACATAATGAAACTCCCAGCTATTGCAGTCCCACCTCTCGTCTGCCTGGACTGGGTGCTCCCATGTGAGCTGCAGAGTGGGTTCCCCAGGTCTGGCCCCAATGCCCTGCACCGTCCTCACATACCAACAAACACAGCTCAACACCGGATGGAAATCAGGTTAAATTGCATGTCCAGTTTGCAAAGACCTTTGGCTCTCATGCATTTCTGAGCCTGCTGTTCTTCCTCACACGTGTAAGATTTTCAACATCTGGGCCCTCAGTGCAAAGGTCCCATTCGAGTCTGCCATCTACACGTTGTTGAGTTTTATCCTAAAGATATGGGCAGAGAGGAATTAGTTGGAACTAGGTGATCTTTGAGGTTCCTTCCAAGCCAAACCCTTCTATGATTCTATGAGAGAGGCCCCAAAACCACAGGTTTTTAAGCTCCTGTTTTCCCGGTAGCATTTATGCACGGGAGTCAGTTTAAAACCTGAATTTCTATATCCATTAAACAAAAAGCGCACAACTGTGCAGAGGCTGGGAAGGCATTCTTGTCTCACAGGACAAACATGTTAAAACGGAATACTAAACAAAAATATGCAGTGATAAAAACCAGTGAGCTAAACATAAACACTGCATCCGGAGTCCTTATATAGTGATCTATGCCAGCGTTTTTCCAAGTGAACCTGTAGGTATGACCATTACGTATAAACCCAAATATAGATGTTCTACCCTGACTATTTTTCTAAACTCTGGAACAGAGTTTGAAAGAATGCCAATTATGATAGGGAGTTAGGGTAGCTTTTAGGATTTATATTCTCTTTGTACATTTCATAATCATACAGCAGCTCAAACCTTCATAGATGGGGGTAACGCAGTAAAAGCCCATATTGCCTTCAGATACACCAATGCCCTTCCCTGTAAAAGGGGACAGTGACCACTGGGCCTGGATGTAACAGAGAACTAGGAAAGCCGACTGACGTGCTTGTGCAGTACCTGGTTTTACAAGGGCACAGAGCTGTGCAGTTACAAGTCTACAAAAAAGAAAAAAAATAAGAAGAGTCCCAAGACCTTGAACAGGCTGACAGTGTGCAGAAATGGCCATCCTACCGATGGCCCGAGTCCTGCACTTCCATAACGGCAAACTTTTGCTTCAAACTGAGGAACACACAGATGTTGATGATTTTCCTCTCATGGTTTTTTTTCTGTTTTCCCAGGTAGAAAGCTAGCTCTTTGTAAAAAGGGGGCTGTAACCGCATATGCATAATCACATACCAAAAAAAGATTCATGTTGTTCCTGTAAGCTTTTGCTTAAGTATACCATGGAAAATAACTTTGATGAAATAATTTGCCCAGAGCACTGCTTGTCTGGAAGATTTCTATAATTTAACTGCAGTTCTGTAAATAATTTGGTGATAGACAGGCCATCAGCATAATTCGGTACTAGACCCACGCAACTTTAGGGAAATGGCCAGCAGGCCAAAACTTAAATCTTAACTGGCTCCTAGTACGTACAACACACATTAAAAACCAGTCCAAATCTATTCTGGTTTTTGAATCTGCTTACGCAGTTTAAAGGAAGACATTGAATTTTGCTTTGGGAATGGACACAAAGAAATGTCATGCTGCTTCTCAGTGAGAAGCAGAACACCCACATACAGTTAGACCTCCACAAAGATGTACAGTACTTTTGCATGATAACACCCCAAAGTACTGCCAGAGCACAACTACAGCACGCAGCAATTTGTACTGCTGCTGAACTACCAGTAACTTTCACCAAAGTCTCTCAGCTCTCCTGTGCTGTTACCCTGTAAAACAGCAAAAGCTATTGCCCGGATTTTTAGTCAGGCCTTAACTCAGACTGCAAGATAAGAGTTACAAAATCGTATGCATGGTACATTGCACCTTTAATCATCTACCCACCTGAAATACTCAAGCAAGTAGTTAGACATCTAAATGTTCCAACTACAGCCTCAAAATAAATGAGTTTTGTAGTACCTGACTGTGTCCACATTATTTGAAAACTGGCGGCGTTCACATCTCCTCTCAATCTAAGTATCATTTCAGCCACAGGCAGATCAGAAACTCAGTCACTAGCAGAGGCAAGACCAGGCCTAAGATGTAGTATTTTGGCTGAAAAAGGGGGAGAACCAATGACTGCAGGATACTTTCATTTCACGTTTCATGTCTGAACCGTCATTTTTCCATCAGAAGTGTCAGCAATCAACACTTTCTTCCTGCATCATCAGATTGTAAATCAAGGTATGTTCGCCGTGGCTGCTGGAAGCCTCCTATGAGTTTTACCAAATGAGGAGGAGACGGCAGGCAAAGTAATATACAAAACAAGGCAACAAAGCCAGCCCTCTTGGCTCTACTGAAGAAAGGCCTCAAGAAACAGACACATTTATACTTCTTTTTCAACTGAAAAAGAGAGGAGGTGAAGCAGATGGGTTAAGAGACAGCAGAAAGTAGTATAAAAAAACCCCACCAGGTATTGTTGCAAGAACCTCTAGATAAGCATCTTAAATCAGGGTAAATTACACACCTCATGCTGGTGACTCGGTCATGGGAAATTATGAAGCTACGTGATGTCTCATTTGTTGTGCTGAAAACAAATGTAAATAAATTACTGAGAGAATCTCATTTACATTTAGAAATTCATCCCGATGCATGACATGACTGCTGATGTTTTTTTAAATGACACTTCGAGAAGAAGTGCCACTATTAAAATCAGATCATAGCCACCTTAGCGACAGCCTGTACATGTGTGCGTGCACATGTGTGAGCCTACGTGCATGAGCGTGTAACAGCAAATGTTCTAGAGAGATCTTTCGGATCCCTGGGCAAAAGGCTTTCTTTTACTGTTTCAGAACCAAAATGGTGGTGTCGGAAGACAAAACGATCAGTCTGTATTCTTCTCCGTATTTCTCCCCCCTCCAGAGCGGGGAAACAGAAAGACAACGTTATGGATTGGCTGCTGCGGGTACAACAGAAAGTGCAAATACTAAAATCGTAGGAACAGAAAATAGTGTGGCATGTCTCTCCATCATCAAGTGTAATAAAACTTCCCCTTAAACACACAGACAAAAAGCCTTTTGCTAGGCTTTTATCTCCTCCTCTCCAAGTCTCACATTTTAAGCTGTCACTGAAACAATTGAGAAGGATATCCAGGAAGCCATAAGATGGAAAGCAAGTTGAACCGTGGTTAGCTAAGCAGCGTACATTCAGGCAAATATCCAAATGCTTTAGGAGCTGTCATTCTCCATCCCGCGTGGGAAGGCTGTGAAGAGACGGACTTGTTCGTATCATGATTGCTCTTATTATTACAGCAGTGAAAACACTGCATACTAATGGATGTGTTTTCAGAAAGACGACTGTTAGATGGCTTTTTAGAGCCTGTGCCTGGCTGCCTGGGCTTCAGTACCCGATACTGCCTCTCCCTTTCTCTGCTTCCCAAACAGAACTCTCAAAAAAAGTTTGCAACATGAGGGTGAAATAAAACATATTTCCAAATGGGGACATGACAGTGTTCTACAACCCCACATACGGCAGCATATTTACATAAGCCTGCATAGGTCAGAGAGTTTATTTGTTAAGGGACAAATAAGCAGGCCATGAAATAATTATTTTTCATTGTGCCCTGCCAAACCTTCCCAGCCAAAGGCTAAATTGAGCTGCTATTGTGATTATTTGAACTGTGGAGCCAAAAGTCTTCACTGCAAAGCATCCCAGCTGTCCTAAATTTTATTCTGATGGCTAGTTTTCACGCTAGCTTGAAACTTGCCAAAAATGCTCCACAAAATAGGCAGGCGGAAGGCTTGCTTTATCCAGACCTACATCAATTACTGATTTAGAGCTGTTCTGAGAACTTGATTATTAACAAATCACTTCCCGAAATTGTTATGACAAGATTCACATATGCAAATGGCAAGCTGCTCATATGTACAGAGCTAGCGAAAGAAATTAATACAAAGGTTCCCAGATTTATTTATGGTTATTTCCTATTGTGCTTTACTGCAAATTAGCCACTAAAATATTAAAAGAAAGGGGAGAGATACAGCCGCAGCACCACAGCTTTGACTTACAGCGACATGGGAACACCCAGGGCGTAACAGCTCAACGTGCTTCTGTCTTCACCCACCTCCCCGCAGAAGAGGATCTACAAGTGCCTTCTGGCATCTCAGAGGAAGCAAAACCACCACGGTAGCTCCCCAGCTGCAAATTTGGTCAGCACACCAAGCAGAAGGTAGGATTATCCCGAGAACAGCTCAGATCACAGGCTTGGGAGGATATTTCATACTTCAAACAAGGTTGACAGTGGAGGAGGGGGAACAACAAATATTTCTTTTTTTAAAACCTCATGCTTCAAAGCTTAAATTAATCCCTAATAATGAAAGATTAGGATGAGACCGTGTAGAGAGAAGATTATCCCATGTCTGCCCATTGTGAGGCTCTTACAACTTTCCTTGAGGCACCTAGGGTTGGTCATTGCTGGAGACAGAACAGGAGGCTGGAAGGATCTCAGGAGCAATTCATTTAACACTTTCTACAATTCTGTTTAAATAACTAAGACACAAACGACAGGCAATGAGGCTAATTGTTTTGAAGGCAGCAGACTTATAAATAAATTAAAAGCCCATCATTTGCTATCAGGCTGTGCATACCACAACCCCAACGAGACAAGTGCACCTTGCTGCTGCTGCCCTCCTTCTCCTCCACACCTCCTATTTTTTTATCCTGTTTGTAATTTCACTGTAATATCCTCAGGGCAGCAACGACTCCACATTTACACATGAATTAGAACAACACCTCTCACAACAGGCATACCAGTCCTGATTGGACCTGGACTGCTTTTGGGAATGCTGCTGGGAATGCTGCTATAAAAAGAGCTCATAAATGTATAGAGCACACCACGGTAACACATACATACACATACCTTTTATCACAGTTAACATCACCAGAGCGTTAACTCTTATTTTCCCAATAGTTTCATTTATTTCTGATCTCCAAGATGGCTGCAAGATGTGTAGCTAAGATCCAGCACACCTTCACCAGCACGCTCTGAGGAGTTCGACCTTTGCTATGGATGTCTGCATTTACTATTTAATAAAATGACAGAAATGTTACAGAGTCTCATTATAGATGAAGAGGCATGAGGTTGAACGTTGCTTAGGACTTGGACGGAAGCTACGTGATACAACTACGAGGCGGGGAAATTCGGGCTGAGGAATCAAAGGATCCCACCTTGGTGTCAGCCACATCAGCCCTATGCGCTCGTTACAGACCTACTGTGTCTTAATCTGATTAGTCCAACTTCCCTTCTGATTTCCTTCCTTCCTTGGGAAAGGCTTTTGACCTTTGAGCTAATATTCTAATACATTCTGAAATTTGAAATTTTGCATATAGTAAACTAGTTATTTTCTGGTACTTTAGATACAAACAATACATAATTTTAACTTAGCCTGGTATTCAGTCATTTTATTTTTAACTGAAAATATAATAAATAAAAAGATTTAAAAATCTTTATCAAAATATTTCTGGTTTTCCTAACAATTGTGACACATTAATGATTTTGTAGGACTAGTTTTCCTGAAGGACTATGAATGGCCAACGTGGTTTACAAAGAGCAAAAAGGAAAGGAAAGTAGTGGGTGCAGGTAAGGTGGTAAATCAACTAATTATGGGACCACATGCACAAATTCTGGCACCTGAGCCCTCTTTAAGGTCAAGTTCTACGTTGCAGTCACTCATTCCAGTATTTAAAGTCTAGAAAAAATGGAAGTAGTGGTCAAAATGTTAAATATGTAAAAAAAATCTTAATTAGAATAAAACGGTCACTTTGCCAGGCCTGTATTCTATGTTGGCGTGACATCAGAAGTTCACCTTAAAAATCTACCACACCAACTACAGCTGTTCGCAGTCATATTAATATCTCTCTCTCTGAAGAAAAAAAAAAAGTACAAATGACTTTTTGTTGACTACCAGTTGATGGACCTCTTAGTCCTTCAGACTCTTTAGACCTTAGTCTAAAAATGCTACACAATCGAATTCTGTGGACAACCCAAGATTATTATTTCTGTTTCTCTGGCTCCTGATGGGTTGGTTGCATTACAGAACCTTCACATGCTTTTCCACTAAAGGTTATACTCAATGCAAGTTTTGTCCATGACAGAAATATGGAGAGTTTCTGTCTCATGGAAACGTGATCCTCCTTGTTGGACATTCTCAGTCTGAGCGCTTTGGCTTCTTTATGAGCTTCCCGCAACTCGTGACTTAACTCTCGTTTCTTTTGCCCTCTGTGCCCACATCTCTAACCAAAGCAAACTCTACCCAGTGTCGCACTTCCACTTCGGAGGAAAGATCATTCAGGAATGATCTTACTTCTACGAAGATATAGTAAGAGATCACGGTCTGTACGCAATAGGCTATTGACAACCCCCCACACAGTAAGTCATAGTCAGATATGTGACAAAGTCCAATGAAATCCTATTAGGGAATAATACAAATGACAGAGCTTAAAGAATACAGTTAGCTCCTAATTAAACAGCCCATAAATCTGTTCAGAACTTACAGAATTTATCACCAGAACAGGAATCTCAAGACCTTTCACAGTCTGATTTTAACAGACCTGTTGTCCACTGAACCAGCAACTCTGTTGCTTACAGATGAGATATTTCACCAACTTAAGTACTATTAAAAGATGATTATGCACTGAGCTTTCCTGAAATTGTATAACATTTGCATGGTATAACACATACTCTTACTCGTTCACTGCAGTCTGATTCAAAGCGCTATAAATATGTTTGCCCTTTCTGCTAAGCCTGCCTAAGGGATTAGCAACCCCCCAAAAGTTCAGTTGAATATTAACTGCATTAACTTTGCAGACTGTAACATACTGTTACACTCAAACAGCCTACGGTGCAGTATGGATGACTTGCTTAATAAAAAATGTTTTCATGCAAAGCCCTGTTGCTAGAAAAAAAGAATTTGCTCTGTCAAAGGGGGTGACCTCTTCCACTGAGCTTCGCCAAACAAACAAATAAAGAGATGTCCAGAGAAACGCTTATCGTCTTGTCTGTCAAACCAGATGGACTTCCCTTGGCAACACAGCACCAGTTCCACTCTACGTTAGAAATTAAGTCAGTTCACCATGAAAAAACCCTCTGAAATACAGTAGCAAAGTATCATTTACTGCAGTAGCGTGAAGTTAAAACGTAGAAAAGAAGTATGACTGTTTGCTTACTTATTTTGTTAAATAAGTAGTGCTTCGCATGCCAACGCCCATAAAAACTACATGTGCTGAAAGACTTTCCAGCCCAATTTTACAGAGCGGTGAAGACAAAGAAAAGGAACAGGAAATACTTAAAAGCTGGAAGAAGGATAGTTGACAGGAGTGTAAAAGGGAGCTGACGTGATAGCTAATGCTAAAAGCCAAGGAAGAGCAGGTTCTTAAACCTCCTAAGTAAAAAGCTCCCACGCAGAGGTAGAAGGTAACTGGCAGAATCTGATCAAAAGATAAAGAAAGGGAAAGAGAAAGAGGAACAAGAGAATGGCTGGGACAAGTTTCTGAAGGTTACAAGATATGAAGTAGTACCAGTAGAGTTGCTTGAAGTATCCAATAGACTGTTATAATACTTTCAGAGATTAAAAAACCCTCCTTCATTTATAATTGCAGTTATATAAAAACGTAGAATACGTCTGTTACCTCCTGAAAATAGAAATCGTGTAATACATTTTCTTTACTTTTAAAAAATAAATAGATGAAACAAACCTTTTCTATGTTGCTGTGGGAATATGGGACAACTCTCAAAGATACCTTGATACCAAATGCCACAATGAAACCTTTCTCATTTGGTCTTCGAGGATCACGTGTGTGTATCAATTTGTAAAAAACGTACTCTTCCATACGAAGAGTCTTGGGTGTAACCAGAAACTAAACCAAAACTTAGAGAATTAGAAAACACATTTGTCCGTAACGCTGTAGACTTACTTGTTTCTGCCATTCACCTTTAGTATTATGTTGTCTAGACATGGAGACCAACAATAGTTGTTGGTAATTACGCAAGAATTTAAAGTGCAGAGAGCCTCAGATGACAACATTAAACTGGAATTAAAGCTTTACAGAAAAAGAGAAACGTTTCACTCCCTGCAATCACCTCCTTCCCTTACACACACGCACTGCACACCTGCTACCCACCGGCCAGATGGGACTGAATTCTCTTGAATCAGATCTTGGGTTTTTAAGCTCAGCTTGAGTTCAATTGGATTTCAAGACATCAAAATCTATTATCATTTCACATTTAAAAAATTACATCTTTGTCCAGGAACTCCTAGTTTCAGTGCTGTTTGCACAATTAGATATGTATACAAGTGGGACTATTGCCCCAACTGTACTAATGCAAACAAATAAAATGCAGCTTTGGAACAACATTTAATTTAATTACATATGCTCACCTAATGCAAGAAACAAACAAGCTGATTTTATATCATCAGCATGTTAAGCGAGATTGGGAATTTAGCTAACCCATAGTGACCAGGAGCGGTCTTTTAAAAGTCCATCAAGGCAATTTAGCAGCCCAAGCTCACTTGAACATTGTAGCCCTTAATGCACAGGTATCATAAAATATTAACACAAGTTAAGAAAAAAAAACTGGGAAGCATTATATTCCTAGAGAATTTGCTAAGCTTGCATAATGTAACATTTATCATCAATAACGTTTCTTCAGTTAAGAGACCTCTAGTCTGTTCTTCAGAAGGAGCTCGCTCTCCCTACTCCAGCAGCACAGCTCCACAGAGTCCCTGTTTCCTGCACTTCATCGGGGCTGCTCGCAACTGGCAAAGTCACGTTTTTATTTGGGACTGGCCTCTGAACTAGTCTTCCTGCACCTTTTCCACCAGTCCTGGAACCAGCGCGAGACTCACAGGGGGTTAACAAGTCGCCGGCCAGCAGCAAGACGTTCTCTGCAGGGACTGCGGGCATCTGGAAGCTGCTGCCGGTGGTGTTCCGCCAGAGCCGCGTCTGGCAAGCGCCGAGGCGCAGAAATGCGAGTCCCGCTTGCTTGGCCAGCCTTGGACTGACCTTTAGTTGTAACAGGGAACAGGAGTTTTGTTAGTGAACGCAGAGTTCTGGTCTACACATTTTTTAAATTGATTATTTTATTGATGTAAAGTGCCCAGGTGCCCTCATGACAGTCACTAATATAGATTTTGAAAATAAAATTAATTAAGGGCCAGTCTGGACCACCTTTACTGTCATCACGTAGTACCCTTTTCTACAAGTAACAATGCTATCAACCAGCGAGCACAAGCATAGTGTTTGTAGAGTATTTCGTTGCATCTCAAAACACTTGACTATGGAGGTCAATACCACTGTCACCTACCTATGCGCGTGCACGCAAACACACACTCACACACTCGCTCTTCTCTCCTACCTTCCAAGAGGGGAACTGAAGCACAGAAAACTTAACCGACAACAGCCCAGAGCGCCAGCGGTGCCGCACCAGGCTCCGTCCCTCCAGACTGCGGCGAGAGCACGGCACGGTGCGAGCCTGAGCGGGAGCAGAGCAGCCTGGCACGCAGGCTAATCTGAATTACACTCATCCAGCCCTTGAAATGGTTCCTCATTAGCTGCGGGTTAATGGAGTCCCAATGAGTAGTGTTATTTTCATCCCCTGCCTACTGAACACAAAATTCATTTGCAAATATCCTGTAAAATACTGCAAAGCAAGCCAAAGAGATATGACAACATAAGAGGCATACTATTTATGGAATGCACTTACCGTCATTTAGAAAAGGAAGCTGACATGAGCAACAGCCTAAATTTAGCAACACATTTAGCTTTTATTCACTAGTCACAATGACAACATTTTAGAGGCTACCGCACACCTTGTGCGCCGAAAGGTTCCACTGAAATCAAGACACGACTGTGATCTGAAAGGAATTCGGGATCAGCTCCTTAATGAATACAACACTGAGTTAAATTAAGACAATCACCATCTTGACTTTCTATTCCAAGTAGATATAAAATTACATTGATTGCAGGAAATGGTGGCATTCAAACAATATTGCAATGGCCAAAGCCTGAAAGCTAAATTCATTGTTGAGCTAAACCAGGCTTTCAGAGGGCACCATTTGATTTGAAGGAAAAAAGCATCTACAAACCACATATTTTCAATTAATAGTTTCAAAGGCACAGAGTAAGAAAGGAAAAACACTGGTCAATATGCCACATGCCACTCAAACAGTCTGTGCATGTAGATGTAGATGTGTGTATATACATACCCATATATATATATATATGGGGAGGTGCACACATATGGTTTTGGTGGTTTTTTAAGGCAGGCTGTACTACAAAGGCCAAATTTGAGATCCAGAAAGACACAATGTATTTCAGAGCAGCCTGAGAATGCTTTTTTTATCCACGCTATCTTTAATGCTATCTTTAATGCAAAAGTAATTTCAACTCAACAGCGCGCAAAGTTAAACCTAATTCTCTTGAAAACTCAGAAAAAGAATTAATTTGAACCCTTACCTTTGGCACCTTAAAGACTTTTGGCCATGACTTACCTGTATAAATAGAAAGAACTAATTTACTACAGAAATGCCCATGGGCAAACATGTTCTGGCTAATGAAGTGTTCAGCTTTTGCATGATTAACCAGCTGGTGGGGGTGGTGTAAAAATCACAGGGCATAAAATAGTAAGAAAAATTGATTAGCAACTCTCTTTTAAAGCACTCTATGAAAAATTTCCTTCTTTTTGCTCAGCAGTTTAGAAAGCGACTGTACAGAAAGATAGATTCGAATGACTTACCAAGGAGCCAGGCAGAGGCTGCACCAGGTACTCACTCCTCCAAGACCTGCATCGCAGAGAGGTTCAAGTGAAAAGCGAGATACCAACCAGCGCCATGGCTGGATTACTTATACAACAGGTCCTGCCACTAGTCATAAAGGTAATTTTCTACTATATTGTGAAAGACGTTCTATAAAGTTAAAAAGCTATGACTATGCTTTGAGTCAGTTCAGTTTCTTCCCCAGCGCTCTACTCTTGAGCACCTTAGCTGGCTACAGCTACTCCTGCGAGCCAATGTAAGAAGTGCCTCCAGATGAGCCACGGGCCTCAGACGCTACTCGGAAATAACGCGCACGTTTAGGTGGTGCTAGGTTTTGCACTCGCTGGGGACAAAAATCCCCTTGCCCTTCCCATCCTGTACAAGGGGTTTCTTACAAGCTCACGTGCTCTGCCCTCAAATCGGACCTAATTAGCGTACAAATACTTGGCAGACAGGTCACGAGAATTTATCATTAACTGTCCCCTAAACCAAGGCAGGTTATCCTGAAGCAGTTTTGTTTCATACACATTTGCTCTGGGTCCCTTCAGTTGGGGCACAACCGGCACATAACAGTTTCTTGGAGAAAGAAAACCACATATTTTTTTTGGCACGGGATTACTTCAGAAACATCAATCGGCTGCTTATAGAAAGCACATGCACCAGTAAGAAGAAGCTGCAAAAATTTAAGCTACAGAAAATTTGCAATAGGCCACAGTAATCATCACAGTCCTCTTTACCTTCACTACTTCTATGGAAAACGCATGTTTTACACTTACTTATGAACTTGTAAAAACTGGTTCATAGCTATGTACTATGGGAGAAGCGGGCAAAGGATCTGCTTTTCAGGGATGTGCAATGTGTTCTGGGGATGCAGCTGTAACTTCGACACTGGGACTTCATGGATTGGGAACCTACATCGATTGCCTTTGGCAATATACGAGTGGACACTTTACATCCACAGTGGATTTGTAACAGCAACAAGACATTCCCCGAACCAGAGCTTCCCCTCTCATGGTATATGATATACTTTCGTATGCCCAGCTAACTGGATATGAATTCAATTCTTAAACCACACTGGTATACCATGCATGCTGTGACTCAAACTGTTCAATCATATCAGGGACTCTTGGCAAGGAGTAATGATTTCACCTGAAGTGAGAGTTATTGTGAGAAGAACCAAAGCAGAACTCTTAAGCCCTTTTTCCTTCTTTCCACAACTCCTCCATTTATCTTGACTACCACTTTCTGAGGAAGACAATATCCCTTTAAATTTACCAAGAGAGAGATTTTTCCATGACATTTTCCTGTAGGAACCAGGCAGATTACCTTGAGAATGGATCACTTCATGCATACACCATATACTCCACCCAAAGATTCACACCAAAGAACTAGTCGGTCTTGTGCAGGTTAGATAACCACAAATATTCCACAGAAGTCTTAATTTCTTATCACGTACATCTGAGAAAGCTTGTCACTAAACTTCACAGTCAGTCGAGACTTCTGACATCAAAGAGGTTTTTGCATGTTTTCGAGGCATTGCTGGATAGGTGGATCTTTCTACACTTGCATAGTTCTGGCTTTTGAGCCTCCCCTAACGTTTTGGAAACATTTCTACAGATTAACACTTAGGAGAGTGGGCACAGCGCTGACACAAGCAAACAGAAATAGAGGAAAACTGAAAACACTGGCACGAGGCGACATTTCCCTCAGTACATCAGTCGAGAAAGAGCTATCTCCAGACAGAATTCATAATAAAATAGAAGTTTCTAGTTAAGAGAGAAGTGGTATTAAATTCCACTTGAGTCTAATTTTTATGGTCATATTTGAATCACGAGCATTTTCTAAAATGTCAGGTATTTCTAACTCTCATCAGCTGGGACCCTGACAACACTGGAGCTTGTAAACTCTGTTTGAAGCTATTTTCAAAGACAGTAACAGCCTAATGTGGTTACAGCATAATTTATTAATTGCAGTTGTACTTGCTAAGAAATTATGCTGTGGACTATCTAAGTAACATCATAATTTTGGCTAGCCTACTTGTTTAAAAAGTAAAATAAATAAAAAAAAAGGCCTGTTTGCCATAGAAAATGAATGCTTGTTGAAATCATATTGCCTTAAAGGAATTCAGAAATACAGCTACATGGCACAGCTGTTTTACAGATGGAAAAAAAATATTCTTTGGACCTCTGTGTTATACTCCGAAAGTTTTATTTAATTACCTATTTGTTTACTTATAAGCAATTGCTTTGGAAGAGCCCCTCGGTGAGTATACGCTGTGCACTCTGCAGAGGGGTCAAACACAAGATACAGGCTGTGGACTACAGGTTTAACTTCAAAGAACAGGCATAAACAAAGGTATTTATGTGCCTAATTCCACTTATATCAACTCTCAGTGATACTGAGAGAGAGTGGCACCTCTGAGGACACTCTCCTTTGACATTAACATGGATTCCTCATCTGGATCCAGGTCTGTGCTTTTTTGGACAACAAAACAGAAGAAAATAAAAACGATTTTGCTCCGTGGCCTCCTTATCCTGTCCTATATTGGAGTTTCTCTAAGGTTGATCATGGTTCCCAGCAGAGGACACAACAGCCAAACAGGCTAGTCTAATTAAACGGAGTTTTTCGTACTAATTAGTAATAACAAGAGCATAAAGCAATCAATAGGACACCTTATGCCACTACAGCTTCAGTCTGCTTTGACCACCTCTGGTTCAGCTGTACCCTTGAAGCATATTTGGAGGGTTCTTCCTGACATCCTCCCACGCAGCATCAACTTTTAGTGAGGATAATCTTTTCTATTACACTAGAAATTAATAAGCAAGCTTGTTAACCTACGTGATGCAGCTAGAAATCAGGTGTGAAGAGCGTATCGAGGCGCCAAAAGATTATTTTTAATAAAGTATTTTGATTAACTCTAATATGATTATATACTTGACCAATGAGTAACACAGTGTGATATTCACCCTACTGCAAACAGACTTGTGACACACATGTCCCACTCAAGCTCAAGGGGAACCATGCTCTGTTGCTTCACTATATGTTCAGCAACTTCTAACTTCGTATGAAAAAACAGCTCAATGATTTATTCAAAAGTAATTTTAAACTCTTTCTGAAGAACTTCTGAAGGACAGCTGGCAAGAAAGTAGTATGTTTGAGGAAGAGATAAATACAGAAAACCTGTAAATCATCTTCTCCAATTGAGAGACCAAACTGCTAAAATTAGTTCCTGGAATTTCTCCTTTGGGTGCCAGTTTGAGTCTTGTTCCAAATGACCACTAGCTAACAATCCTCCTGACTTTGAAATAATCCACAGCCAGTCAATAAGACCTATTTGCTGATTAGGTGCATGCAACCCCCTTGCAAAACATGACATATCTGTAACCTTATTTTTTATAAAATGCACTTCTGTTCCAGTGTCCTGAAACGAACTGTACAAACACAAAGAACTCAGATGCCCTCTCAACCCCCATTGGAAGTGACAAGCGAGTCCTTCTAAAATTGCAGACACACTGTCAAGTGCAGGTGTTTGTAAACAAGTTTGGAAATGTTTCTAATTATAAACCACAAGAGTTAAAATTAGAAGTCCAATCCGCTAGCTTTAAAAAAAGAACTTCCAAAAGGGTTCATCTAAATGAGAGCAACCAGTGACGTTGAATTTAGTCGCGAGAGCAGAATTTCTGTGCAGAGCAGCACACTGCTCTTCATCAGACTTTCCACTATGAGTTACAGTACGTTTCTTTAAAAAAAAAAAAAAAATTGGTAAGAATTTTAATTTGCTGTCATAGTGTATATTTGAATGTGCAATCTAAAAATAACCTATTCACAGGTCTTCTGCATTTCATGTAATTAAAAAGAAGACAAAAAAGGTTCCCAAAACTTCTGAATCTGTCTTGGCTGCCAACATCAAAGTTCAGCTTTTATGGGGAACTTCCCACGCTGACCTGAGAACTCACCAAACTCTCTTTGAAGAAGCCTTACTCTTCCAGCTGAAGTTCTCCCTGATAACCTCAACTATTGCAAAGCTTGGCTTACCCTGCCCTGGCACGAACTGCTGACGGATGAAACTGCGGAGGGCAAAAATCATCCCAGAGCTCTGGCTGATGCAGATCTTGGGATGCTGTCACTGAGCTGGTGGTGTCTCAGCCTTGCCTTCGCCAATCTATGCGGAGGTCACAAACGTAGCTCTAAGAAGCCACATACTTTGACCAACACCTCAGACAGAGGTTGGAGGAAGGCTAATCCTGACGTCCTTGTACTTTCCACACTGCATTTATAATGAATTATGATGAGATAGTGCAGGCAAAAAGATGGACTTTATCTCTGCAGAAGCTTTGGGAGAAAGCAGAGCGTTTGCCAGATTCAAGGGGAGATGGCACTCCTTTTGGGGGAGGGGGGAAATAAGGTTAATACTGGAATCTCTTAATCTTCACAGTATTTCTTCAGGGAAATATAACAGCACATTTGAGAATGTCAGAATAGCTTCAGCTGATTACAAGTGAGCAAACACGAAATAATTTCAGAGACGCTTGACTACAGCCTCGCTTCAAGCAAGAGGTAGTCTCTTGCTGCATTGTCCTGAAAAAGCTGAATGGGAAATGGATTAAACCGTGAGGATCTGCTCCAGGATCAAGGTGGGACTGCCCCTGCCCAGCAGGCATCCCCCTAGTCCCCACTTACCGCACAGGCAGGGCCTGTGGGGAGCAGGGGAACAGCAGCCCTTCAGCCCCGCACAGCCAGCCTTCTCCTCCTCCACCAGGATGTTATATGACAGAGGAAAACCCCGAACCCATCCTCCTTAAAAACCAGGGCAGAAAGTAAGTTGCCCTTGTCCCATCACAGAGGGAGCATTTTAATAACAGCCACTATCCAACCCTTCCTTCTTCTTCCCTTCCTTTCCTTGTAGTATTCTCTGTGTAAAAATAATAGCAGTTTCCACATTTTTTCTGGACAGCATTTTGGAGCTCACTGCCTTCACCAAACACAGCCATACCAGTTAGTGCCTACCTTGTAGCTGGCAAGCACAGTGCTACATCAGGATGAGAATACAAACATGCTTTCAAACAGGGAGCCTTGCAAGTGGTACTTCCTTTGCTGCAAACCACGGATATAACCTGGACTTGCTTATCACTTGAGCCAAACTGGTTTGGGGTTTTTTTTGTGTTACTGACGTAAAGGATGGAGAAGCCAAGTTCTCCGCTTTAGAGAAGGGACAACAGTAAGTGGGAGCAGAGTGAGAGAGCATCTCACCTGCTTCTGACAGCAGCTGGTGGTTGCTCCCCCTCTTCTCCTTGGCTTGGGTACCCTGTCCTCCCCTTTCCCAGCTGGTGCAGTGAGAGCTCCCCCTCCTGTTCCAGTCTAACCAATCTTAGACCTTGTCCTACTGGAAGGAGTGAAGAGAGCAGGTTCAAAGGCAGCATCAGTGAGCTAGGTTTCCTGCTAGAAACTGGCACCAAAATTAATTCCCTGAGGGGGAAATAGTATAGTCTTCCAATTAAAACCTAATTAAATGTATTTATTTATTAAACATAGATATATGTGCACATGCACAGGTTTGTATACATACTCTGACACATTTATATGTATATTGTGCATATACATACATATGTGCACAAACACACACAGCAATGCAAATTTGTAATGCTACTAATCTCATTGCTATTTTAAATTAAAGTATACATGAAAATCATTTGTTTCTACAAGCCTATCTAACTTCTGAAGCATCTAAGCTTGTACATGTACCTGTACTGTGTTTAGCTGGAAAAACTTTTTTTTTTCCTAAATGAATACATATTGGAGCTGTGTTTGCAAATTTAAAATTAAAAAAAACCCCAAACAGGCTTTTCATTTGGTATATAAACATTTTAATTAACAATATGTATGTATTTAGGAGATTCAGCATCAAAGTCTAGATCAGATAGGGCAATTAACCCATTCCAGTTTTTCTAAGATATTAGATAAAAGAAAATACATTTAGGAAACGCTTAATTGGACTTAAATTAAGCATTTGAGTGCTAAAATAATCTCAGCGATTTATTTCTAATATTTTCTGCATACTCAAAATGAAAGCATGAAGAGCAGAGCAATTGCATATATCTTCCACCAAAAATAGCTGAAAAATACTATAGAAGAGTGCCTGCTGGGTTGGTTATAAAAGTAAAGTATAATCCATTAAGTGCTAATTAGAAGCATCAGAAGCAGGCTTTGCTGCAATAAGAGCTGGCCCCTAAGTAGATGTTTCTGTAACCATTTAAAGGCACAGGGTTTCTCCAGTTGCTGAGAATGGAGCTTGGCTGGTTTCAGTATAAAGGCCATGTGAAAAGAGACCATGGCACTTGGCCATGTTACCCAGCTGTTTTCTAAATATGATGACAGGTGCCATTTTTTCCATTTGATCGTGGAACGTAATACATCTTCAAACAAATTTTCCCCAACTAGTCTGGTGCAGTTACATTTCAGAGATTCAAATATAAGAATGTTGTGGGGTTTTTTTTTTTCCTCCAACAGACACATATTGCAGTTTTTGGCAGATATTTTATTATCTGCCTTTTTCCTCAAAGCTGATTTTTGTTATATGTATTATTTTGCTTTTTACTGCTGTTGCAGGATGGAAAGAAGAAGCACTTGGCCAAAGGAATTAATTCTGAAGGAATTAAAAAAAAAAAGAAAGAAGAGGAAAAAAGCTACTATTTCTAATTAGACTTAATAAATTTGCTTTGTAATAAGGAAGGATTCTTTTCCTCTCTGTCCACTACTTCCTAAAGGATGAGAAGTATTCCCATAATTTCTCCTATTCTTTACCTAACTACCTGGTCAAACCAAGCTCCTTCCCAACTACTGAAGGGCAAAAAGGCCTTTTGATCCAGTTGCCTATCAAAAGGCATCAGGGCAGAAAAGGTGAAGCCAGAAGGCCAGTAGCACCGCTCCCTGCAAAAGCAGCCAAGACGCAGAAAGCAGCAATTATGGACATGAACAACAAAGAGATGATGCCTTGAAATGGATGTCAGGCTCCAAACCCCAGCCATGCTGGATGCGGAGCTAACGGGAGCTCGGCTTCCTCCAGGCCTTGAGTGGCCTCCAGCAGCAGGTGATGACAGGATCCACCCAGGCTGCAGAACTTGAGGAATCAGGAAAGAAACAAACAGATAACTAACTCCCCCTGTTAAGAAAAGGGATGTAGCTAACATGAGGGGAAATAGTTCAGGCCAGTGTTTTGGGCTTTTCATGGATCAACCAACTAGTAAACAAAGGAAGAAAGTTTGTGTGGGGCCGGAAATGAAGGCATTGAGTTTTTCTCTCTGCCCTATCTTAATCTACAAACACAGCTGAAACTTGTTTCTTTCTTTTAAAACTGTGAAACAGGGTCATCCATTAAGAAAAGCTAAGATGCTAATTTTTCTGAAGTTAAACATCTAAGAAACAATAAAACCACGACCATAGTAGAAATAATAAAATGAAATTTAGCTTAAACCAGTGTCTTAAATATTTGGCAACAGTTTTTGCAAGGCAGATGAATATATCTATTTTCATTCTGTATTTAAGAAAACAACCGTAAAATACCCCAAAGCCACAGAGGGAGTCAAAGACATGATTAGTAGTTCAGAAGTTATCTGATTCGGGTCACATGGTGTTCCAAAAACCATATCTAAATATAGCATGCAAGAGATCTGCACAAAGAGCAATCCCATCATGGGAGCAAACTAAAGTCTCCACAAAAATTAATTAGGGTTATTTTGAGGCAACCAAAGGAAAGCAAGGAGGGGAAAATCAGCCCTTGCCCTGGCCAGTTCTGCATGAGCAGATGTCACTGGTGCTGATAAGCCCCAGTTTGCAGCCCAGGCATGTAGGGAAATGCTCCAATTCCCAGGGCAAACCCCAGACAGCATTAACATGGAAGGTGGGTGGAGGGCACGGTGTGGCTCTGTTCAGGAATATAGCTCATTGGGAAAGAGGATGATCCTGCCGGTAAAGGGACCGGCAGGTAACATAGGCGTAAATAACCAGGCAGGAAGCCAATACGTAAGATTCTTCTGTAGCTGTTAATGGCATCCTTCTAACAGAGAAAACAAACACCTTTTTGGAAAGGGAAGGTCCATGCAAATGATACCCTCGGCACAGACCAAGACTCCGGGAAAAGCTAATACTTCCCAAGGCAGAACGGAATGAAAATTCCCTGTTGGAAGCTGTTACCTCTGAAAGCCTCCATTAGGATTGCCCTTTGCCAGGGAGGAAGATTTTCTCATGAAATATAGCCTATAGAGCTAATTCTAACAGCTTTCCCTACATTTAGACATTAGAAACAACTTCAGGGAAAAGCATACAGAAGATCCTCAGAAGACAGCAGGAGCAGGAGAAAGAGGCGCGTTCCTTGGGTCTCTCGGGTTTCTTTCGGTCCTTCTCTGCAAACTGCTCTCTGAACACTGAACTGCCATTTGGCTTCTGACCACCACTGATCTACAAGCTGATTTCAGCAAGCTGTCCCAGCTCACAATTTCGCCAGAAAACCTTTTTTTAAAAAAAAAAAATATTAAAATAACTGCTCATCAATGCAGTGGTCAAGGTTTTAAGACGACCGCAATGACCGATTTACCTTTGCATCACCTTTGTCCCTACGTACCGGGGGAAACCCCATTTTTCACTCAAGCATTGGAACAGGCAGTACAACATCCATGTTACCTTGAAGACGAGGGCAAAGCTGAAGTAAGGGCTACGGAGAGCAGGGGAGAGAGCAGGACAAAGCTGAGGAGAGGCGATGCGAGGAGTGCTGCTGTCAGCGGGTAGAGAGCAGGCTCTCAAGCCCAAACCGTGTAGCAGGTGCTCCAGAAGGCAGGTAACAAACTGCCTGAGTGGGACACAAACTGCAAATCTCGGCTTCGATGCTTCAGGCCATTAGCAGGTGCTTCAGGCAGTCATCCAAATCAAAGTAAGAAAGTGGAAAGAGCCAAATGCTGGTTAAAGACGTTTGCAAGCGCAAAAATCCCAGCACGGGCAGATGAAACGTTTCCCCGGTTGTGGGAGCAGTTTAGTAAGGAAAAAAAAAAAAAAAGAAACAAACAAAAAGCATACACAATTTTTGTAAAAACGGCTGTGTTGGGGATTTTACTATCGTGTACTCAAGCCCCGAGATGCAATTGTTGGCTGGGATGCTGAGATCAGCAGTTATATGTCCTCAGGTGGTTAGAGACAAGACAGAAAAGAGCTGGCATTTGGGGAAAATAGAGGGCCCATTTGATAACGCTTCACTTGAGCGTAAGAGGGTTTCCCCTGTGGGTATTGTCCCAAAGAAAGCTCCAGGCAAGTTCAGACTGGTTCATTACTTGTCACATCCAGAAGGTGAGTCAGTTAATGATTACACTGACTCCCTTTTGACTTCAGTTTCACGTGTTTTCAGTCGGAGAACTACGCTCCCATCCAGGCAAACACCACCCACAACAAACAAATGCAGAAGGAATCTGCTCTTCAGTTGTTCGCGGCACATCTATCGTTATATTATTCGTCGGGATTTCACCGCCTGTTTGCAACTGCATTGTTGGTAGCTAATACACGGCACCTACAACCCATGTTGGGGAGCAGGGTGGTGGGTCGCTTTTCTACGTAAAAATACAGATCGGAGACCTGGCACTTTGTTAGGATTAGTCTCCAAAGGACCCAATATTGGGGCCTTGAAGGTTTCCATATAAAAGCTCGATATTTACCTCCGCAAAGGTTAATTCCCAGGGGTCTCCTCAATCTGGAGCAACACTACTGAGTTTAAGTTACCTTACACAAACATAACAAATAGGACTGTCTACTCCAAACAGACCGACTATATCGGCCAATGACAGTATATTTAAATCAGATGGTCACTTGAACATTATTGGTAAAGTTCTCCTCGCTGAGGGTTGCATCCTTTGCCAGAGGCTAGAAGGCTTGACAGAAGGAGAGAAACAAATTCCTTTCATCAGAGTAACATGAGTCAATATGTGGAAAGATACTTCCATCTGCTCTGTGTTTCTGGTGACATGACATTACCGTATAATTTGGTATACATTTCTAATAGAATAGATAAAACAAGATGGCTCGGCAAGTATCGTTTATGTCCCACATCTATGGGAAGTTCTCTCAATCCATTTTCAACGTACGGTGCTATATGAGCAGCTAAGACTCGCAATGGAAATGCTGGAGGGAAAAACATGTTGCTGTTTATTTCAGAGAGTTATGGCACAGACAGACATCTATGATGCACTTCTAAAAAGAAACACATTATATTTGTCTAAGTGGTCTCCAAAGAGGTCAGCTACAGACATCGCCAAAGGAACTTGCTGTGTCCAGCAACTTGTGGATACACAAAACTTACTAGACGTAACCCATCAGCAGAGTGGCCTGTGCTGTTTCCACATTAATTTTGTGTCCCTGTATGTTACAAGAGCCCTGGGACTTTCATGGTCTGTGGGCAGCAAATCGGCTGAGCCAAAAGGGAAGGTTCCACCTGACTAGGCCAGTAGGAGCTATATTAAGCTTGTCTCAGCTGGAGGTCATTCTGCATATTTTGAAGGCTGCTTTCTTGGTAGTTGGTCAAGCAATCAGTGTCCAGAAATTAACAACCTGATTTTTATAACACCCATGATACCCAGAACACTTCTGAAGTCCAGACTCTACATATGTAAAGGTTTTAATTTCTAAAACGTTTAATCAAAGCCATTTCTTTCAGGGCCAAGCAGGCTCTTGGGTTTGCTACGCAGTTGCTTCATGTCTCACTCCTAGTAGGCTGCTGGTAGCCCTGCAGCCAAGAATTCATTTTCACAATTCCAAAACATTTTTTGATACTTCCTGACCAAATGGCTTTGCAGTGGAAATTGGTTTCTGCCACCATCTGTTGTTACATAGTTCGGAAGTGCTAGTGCATTTTCCTTCAAGAGGGAAGAAGTTGGGGAGGACGCATGGCCAATCCCAATGGAATAGATACTCTTTTCCTTACTGTCACTTTATGGGGAAGGCTTAGCCTATTTCTCAGCAGCTGTGAAATTGTCATCAGCAGGATCCTTTACAAAGCTTGGTGGCATATGGAATATATTGCTCACTTCTTAGTACTGTAAAAACAACCTTGCTGCATAACTGAGCTAGGCAAAGAAAGCAGGTGCTCGATAAAAAAAAATCCATCATGCATGAAGCCTCTATGGACTTTGTAGAAACTCTAAACAAGGATATTTTGGAGATGGTTATGTTTTCAAACTAATGAAATAATATTTCAGAGAAACTCCTAGGCCTCAGAGGTGGAACAGGCCCTTAAAAATGAGTAGGTGAAAGCACCATGTTGCAGGATAACATCATATGCTGTCACTCACAAAGGCACGTTCACATTCCACTGAAGGGAAGCGTCATCCCCCCTCTGTGAGGCATTAAAATTACAAGGGTCCAGTCACCATTTCTGATGCGATGGGAGACTATTTAACATTGGGTTTAGGTCATGCCTTTTTGCCACAGTCTGGCCTTATTTCTACAGCTGTGGACTAGCCAAGAAGTAAATTAAATGTAATAATAATAATAACCTCATGGCATTCCGGTGACCATACACACCGAATTACAAATACAGGAAGAACTGCAGTTCAAGTTCTTCCTACAGAAGACACCCAAAGAGCAACAAGACAGAAATAAGCTTGCTGCGTTTGCCTGACTCTCGAGCGCAAGCAGGCGACAGCATTTTCACACACTGCCAGAAAAACACTAGCTCTAAGAGAAACTGTCAGAAAAGCGATTGTGAAGAGATGGTTAATGTCCCCACTGCTATACGTTCCACAGTGACTGCCCACTCCGCTATCCACACACACACACACATATTCAGGGACACACATGTCCTGCTGTATCTAGGAGAACGGCCATAGCAGATGAAACCAAAGGACCACTTGGGACAGTGGAAACAGCAGATGCTTAGTGAAGGTCATGGGGCAGGCATATAGTGACAATTCCCCAGACTGCTCTTCCCAACATCCATCTATTTGTGGCTCAGAGACTTCCTTTAACACAATACATACAATTTTTCCAGATTAGCGATACACTTTTAGTCATCTTCACTTGCAGTTGCAGACTTTTTTTAGAGCAAGGTTCTCCAGATACATTGCACGCTTCTTGCACTAAGCGAGCTGTTACGTATTGATATGGAGAAATCCAGGCTGCTGCCCTCATCCCAGAGGAAAGGACAAAACAAATATTTGGGCAACACATGCTGTTTGAACTGCTATACAGGTCTTCCATGCGTAGTCCAGCAGAGAAGAGAGGTCTGCTTCAGTCATTCCATTGCACAGCAGGAAGGTTCCTCCTGTGATGGTGACAGTTTGGAAGTTCTACCCTAGAGGTTATGTTTTGAAGTGGCACATATCCTAATCGAGCCATAAACACAGACCTGTCATGGATGGGGCTCTGAAGCTACCCATTAGTTTCCCGTCACTGTTTAGAGAGGACAGAGTGGCCTTTTAGGAGAATGGGATAGGGAGCACATTGCAGGACGCCAAAGTAGTACCAGCTACATGGACAATCATGGGACATTGTGTACCTGTCATCTCCCCACAGTAATGTACCGAGAGGGTCCGTGCTCTTCAGAGGCAGCCAAAAAACTAGTTGCTGTTCACGGTTCAGTATGTTTGCTATTTATGCACCTCCTTTATTGCACAAATAGCTGCCACGTGCTTTACCACCCAATAACATGTGATTAAGCCAGAAAAAAAAGAGGCCGAAGGGAAAAGCCAGTGTGTAAGAATAAAAGGCTCTAGCAGTTTCACACTCTTTTCCTGTAACGCACAAATCGGAAAATAATACAGACTAAAGCCTACTGTCTAACTAAGCAGGCTTAAATAACACTTAGCTCTTTTATCATGCTTTTCATCCAGAAATCTCAAAATATTTTACAAAGGTGTGCAAACTGAAGACAGGCCAGAATGCAACCCCCTGCTCTTGAGTCTCAGGCATTTGCTCTTTCCATTAGACTACACCACTACCTCCAGGTATGAGCACAGTTCTCTTATAGTCGACACGGAAAGACTCATACGTGCATCGAAGCAACAGTTTCTCCTCAATTTTCTATACCTTGATTGCTTTCAATACTTTGTTTTAAACACTCTGTGTTTAAAAATAATAGCTCACAATGCACCTATGCTACTCCAGCTACTACAACATGCTTAAGTAATACTCTGTATAAGATGCAATCCTCCTTTCAGAAGGAAAGCAGACAATAATCAAACCATAAATGCCTCTTCTCAAAACTTTTATTCTCCTCCATGCCTAAAGAAAAAAATAGGTTCACCAATCATCAAGACAAAATAAAAATTATTACGAGAGAGGAAACAAAGAGAAAACCATGAAGAGTTTGCTAGAAATAGGGAAAAGTCAATACTTTCCTCCAAAAGAAACAAGCTTGCAGAAATTATCATGGAAGTAGGGTTTCATAACAGAATTCAAATGGCCAACACAGAACAAATAAAAATTCGGAAAAGCTCAAAGTTTTACTTTCAGCATGACCATGACCTGTCAAAATCAGCGTGGAGAGCAAAGTCAGTCAATGTTCTATTGCCAGGTATGTTTTATAGTGGTGTTCATCCGTGTTCTTACATCAGAAAACTGCTCTTGTCAACAAATGAGTTTTGATCTTTGCTGCAGAAGCAGGAATCCAGAGTAACACCTCAAAAGACAGCAGATAAATTCCAGATTTACACCCAGGAAACCACATTTTTGATTTTTACGTCTTTGTTGAACAAATGGTATTTACCACACATCAATGCCTACGGGCTTCTGAACAGGGGAGGCAGCTAATATAAGCTGTGTGTGAAAAAGAACACGTCAAAGCTTGCGGTTTTGTTTGGGTTTTTTTTTTTAGATCTGCAATGCAAATAGTATTGTTTGGAAGAAGAAGGAAAAAAAAATTACCAAAATTTTTATCTCCATTCTACCCAGTTAGAACTGCTGGCTAATGAGTGAGTTTGTGCAAACTCAGTTCAAAGGAGACATAAATAGCATTTTTTTGAGCTAATGATTTTCACCACAGGCCATCTAAAACAGGCATTAAGAGTGGCCCTGAAACAGAACTCCTCTGTGTTCACCTAAGTGCGTTTATTTTTGTTTTGCTCCATTTTAATGCATGTATACATCCTGTGTTTTCAACTTGCCTTTTCAGCCCACTCCCATCCTCCACACTCCCAATCTGTCAGCCAGACTCCAGGGATGGGAATTAGAAATGACCATGTTTAAAAACTCTACCTCCCTGCGTAACAGACTTTACAGAAGCAGAAAGACTAAAAAGCTGAAAAGTTCCCCACGGTCTTTGCCTATTAAAGTCCACAGCTTGCCAACAGCAGGGCCACGGTTTAGTGTCAAAGAACAGGGCACCGGCTTGCGTTCCTGTGCGATGGGGAGTGCTGGGGTAATCCTGTTTCTTTACATTTCAGATCACACTGTTTGTGGAGAAAGTCAACAACACTGGGATGCTCAAAAACACCCTGTAGTATTACACAGAGGACGCAAGATGCTTGCTGAGAAATAGTGCTGACACCAGAATACAGTTGATTCAGCATGAGCGATAGAAAGCTTATTTTTGGTTGGCTCAGGCAGTATTTGATTAAAATAGGATTAAATCCTCATCAGACTTGCTTAAAAATAATTTTACATCCATTCTATGGAGCTGCATCATTCCCCATCTTACAGTATTTTCCACCATGAAAAAGAAAGGTGTAAGTTTCTCTTCACTGAACGAGCAAAGAGGCAGGGGAAGTCCTTGAAATGAGTAACGCAAGGAAGGAGAAGGAAGGATTGGGTCAACTGACAACCAAACAGAAGCCTTCTGCTATTTCCCACTGAGAAGTAACAGTATCTGAGCTATAGATATGTTTGTCAAACATATCTATAGCAGGGATAATTAAGTTAGTGCAGCAAACTAGCTGCATGCTTTGAAGTGTTCATGCAGTTGCTATACTAACCTTTCTTTCACCTGGGAGGTTAAGCTCACCATCTCCTCACACACATTGGCAGGCTCATGACCTATACTCCATCCTCATTATCACATCGTTTCTGATAGCCGAATGTCTTGGAAATGATATTCAAAGGTTTTGTTATAAATAACGGAGACGAGCAGAAGCCTAAATACAGACTTCTGTCACAGAGGAATAACAGACTGGAATTTCTTACGGTTCCTTTCTGTCAAGGAGTTCACATACCTTACAAACAAACAAATATCCCTACAAAGTAGGTATTGCTCTTTTTCCTCTTTCAAGGTTTCTCACAATTAGTATCCAAAATCTTGATCCTCAGTTGCTTGTAACTGGAAAAACTCGGGGGGGAATTCTTACCCTGCTTTGCAAAAAGCCCCACAAACATTTCAGTTTCTATGCTGGTATCACTCAAAATAACAGGGTCAAAATAAAAACCAGAAAGCTTTAAAACCCCTGTCTTTGGCAGTATTTTTTATTCTATATTATTACTAGCAGCGATACCTTCCCTGTAAAGATCAAACCTAGTGTGATGGTGAGGATTCCGCTGAAGTCTGTACTGGGGTTTCTGTCACTGGTGAGAAGAGCACCACAGGAGTATACGGAATCTACAACGGTATCAGGGCTGATTCCCACTGATCTCAGCAAAGCCAAGATTTTATCCTGTATGCTTTTCCATACAGCTGGAGAATGACTACATATGCAAAGATCCTCACTTACCTCCACCCTCCTATAAATCAGAGTTGTCCACTGCCTGTTCTTCACCCAAATCAATCGGGGCCTAGTGCCGGTCTCACCTTTTGCACATTAGGTTTCTGTGGCAAAAAATACTATTAACTTGTCTTAAATCAGTGTATTTCTAACTGAGGTAGGACCCTGCACCCACACGACAGATTCAAGATAGTGACTTGTAGCCCAACGGACTGGATTGGCACGTGCACTCCTGAATTTCACTCCACACAGAAGTAACCAGCATCTGCTTCTGAGCAAGGGATGCAATTATGACTAAAACTGCGCTTGCCTTTGGGCCTCCTTTACTATACAACTTCTACTTATTTTCTCAGTGACACCTCCGTTTTGGGTATTTATGGATCTAAGAAATCCTAGTTCAGGCATGAGCACCGTTGACAGGGCAAGACACCACTCTATGGGCCTTTGTTTTCCAGCAACATCAGCCAGACATACACATTTTAACCTATTCACTTGGCAAAAAAGCAAAAACACCCTCTTGCTGCACTTGGTTGTAGTACCTTTGCCTTTATTTCCAAGGCAATCCTTAGTTACCGTTACTGTTCCGGGTATGTCATTTTGCAGGATGCTGGCTGGCTGAAGTCATACCTACATTTTATACGAGGGCAAAAAAAACCCCTCTCCTGTAGTCCTTTACCCATACCCATAAAACGACACAAAAATGCCTTAAAGGAGTCAGGTGGCAGACCTGCCTCCTGCACCTCGGCAGCTTTCGGAGAGGCAAAGCAAATGAGCAGGACAAGGCTCAGAAGCTTGCCCTCAAAATAGCAGCACTTGCTCTTACAACGGCTGCAAGCCCACCTCACAGCGACATGTCACCGGCGCTGACGCAAAGCCCGCAGCGCGACAGGTAGCCGGGGACCCCGGCGCACGGAGCCGCTGTCGGTATGGGGAAGCGATGGTGAGCAAGGGAGACCAAACTTCCTCCTATGTGCAAACTCAAGATTCAATTTTCTGCAAGGTTACCCCCAATAATTAAAAGGTTCTGTAATTTATCCTTAGAAGCTAGTCACGATGGGATCCATCGGAATCGATCTGTTATCTCTTACCTCCGCACGCACTCTGCGTGTGCACGCCGTATGTAATGTGGTTTACCAGATGAATGCTGGCAATATTTTCCACTAATTGGGAGAGCTACTAAACTGAACCTTAACTAAAATTAAGTTGACTATTAAAAGCTCAATGAGTAACCCAGCAAATGGAAGCGCTGTATATAGGATTTAGCAACCACGCAAGTGATCTGGCAACCACCAAGGCACAATATTTGCTGAACTTCCTATACCTGAAATTGGTTCCATACAATAGCTATACGTTCGTTACATATGATGATTTAATGCTCACAATACCAGCTCCTTCCTGCAACTGGCCAGCAACGGGTTTCTTCATAATCACCTTACTGTGCTGTACCTAATTTGAGCTCGGCTTTATCACTCCGTTTGACATGTTAGTATCTCCACGGAAGTCCAGGAGCAGATACTCTGCAGTAAAAAGAGGTAAAACAGCAAGACAGGAACGCTCACAAGACTGCTCCTAACAAATTTTATGAAACCATCCCTGAAACGCCACCGGGAGATGATGTGACAAATAATTCAAAAGTACAAATGAAATTATGAAAGATGTGCTTTGGAGACAATGTTTGTATGTATTAAAATACCAGCATAAGTGTATAATAATTCAAGCATGCTATTCTGAAATCACAAAGTTAGTGGCTTGAAAGTTACAGGTTAATTTATAACATACACTCTCCATTAAAATCACAGATCTCCCTATATCAGTTTTTAAAACACATGAATAATATTCCTACCTAATTAAGATGTTATCGTCATAGATGGGCCTACAAATTCTAGCAACCTCAATATAAACACAACTGGGCTTTGTAAGAAATACACCTATCATTTGTTATTACATGTTCAGTTTATTCACTATACAGAGACGTGTTATGATTGCAGTTTCTAAATTTTCAAAGAGTGTATCTTTTTTCTGCTTGTATACTTTCTAGGCTACACTTCCATACAAATAGGTTTTACATTCTGTATTGTTTTCAGTATTGTACACATGTACATAAATCAAAACCAGCAATAAGTAATATTAAGGTTGCATGCAGTCCAGCTATCTTTGACAAGTCAGAAAGCTAGGAATTCCCTGAGAAAAAAGTTCTGTCTTTCAGGTGGAAAAAAAAACAGGAAAAAAAAAAAAGACAAAAGAAAAATGTTCTTATCTCTTAATGTGGAGAAAAGGTACAGGAAAATGCCTGTACAACTTTTGCATAACAGAGGGAATGATTCAGAAGAAATTCTAATAGATTTCCTAAATACTGCCCCCTCAAAAAAAAAATAAATTCCAATATATTAAAAACCAGAAGGTCAAAGTGAACGTATGCAGAGTTCTGTGAAAGAGTTAAAGTTATTGATGAAAGACTATTTGCTGATAAGGATGCATCTATTTGAAATAGGATAGCATTTGGGACTACTCGAACAAAAGTCTACAGAAAACTGATAAATCAAGGAACTGAGCAGGATTTAAACAAACAACAGACATGGCTGAGAACACACAAAATGTCACGGGTACAGCTGAGAAATAAGTGATGGCACAGGACCACTTACTCAGCTACTAACAAGACATTATTTGCTTTGGCCTCCGCAGAGCGAGACAGCTATCAATCCAGCCACAGCTCCAGAAATTCTTGAGACTGAAGCCCTAAAAAAGTGGTTATTATTTCTGGATGTGCACACAGAACACCCTAATAAGTCTGGCTTTCAAAAAACAAAACATCTGCCATATATCACAGCCTCAGGTGAAACCCTAAGTGACTTCTTGCAGGAAAGAGTTCTTCCCCCCACTAAGTGCTTCCCCCAAAAGCTGCTTTTACAAAACACCAGGGCCTGGATTCTCCAACAAAACCTCTAGGTGCAATAATAATTTTGCAGCCCAGAACCTACCCTTCAGGTGCTCGGCCCATGCAACAGAGCCCTCAGCCCTCTTAGGTATCCCCGTGTCTTGTGCACTAAATTGATGAGAGGCCATCGCTCAGCAGAGAACAGTCCAAGACTGACAGTAGGTGACAACAAAGACCACCTATATCTGAGGTCCCACCTCTTCTCTAGCACCTATGTGTTTAAGCAGTGATACTCAAATTTCTTAGTTTTGATATCTTTTTCAAGGTTCTCAGGCTGCTTCTGAAAGAAACCTACTGGAGGGTCCTTTCCTTCAAGGACACAGCTGGAGAAAGTGAGATACATCACGCACAGAGAGCCACCATTCTGCGAGAGGAGCTTATGCTTTCTGAACTCTGTCGGGATGCAGAGGGAAAGATGGGAGCAGAGAGGCTCAACCTTGTCAGGGTGGAAGTGCTTGAGAACATCCAAAGCAGATCTTTGGCCACCTGGGAGCTGGATTTTGAAAATGGGGCCACTCACACAGGTTAGGCAACTTCTAAGGTTAGGTGGCAATTCAGTGGGGATATTGAGGATCTCAGTTTGGGCTTTCAATGCTTAAATCCCACTTAAGTCCCACTTAAGGCATCTAATCCTTCTGTGGATCTGAGCCTAAAGCCTTGCCAGGAAGGAGAGAGCCTATGCATGCAAAAGCTGATGGTCAGTGACAGTCTGGTTCTGCTAAAACTAAAATACACAGAAAACGACCTTATTTTGTACAAAGGAATAATGCAGAATAATCAAAGATGCGTTCTAGTCACGGAAAGTTAATGGAAAGTTAATGCAGCTGATACAGATCACAGTCCTGTCTTTAGACCCCACGACAGTTTTGCTGACCTGGAGAACATTATAACCCATAAATCACGGGTCTTCGATAGCACATGGGAAGAAGTACATTTGGAAATGTACAAAAAGAAAAAATGACTATAGGAGTCCACAGAAAAACTTCACTTACCCACACCAGTTAAGAGGCAAAACTAGAAAGGAGCCAAAATTTATAAAACACTGTACTGCTTACATAGAGTTAATAATTCAAAGAACAACGCTCTGTCATTCAGTGACCAACCGCTTTGCCATGCTCCATGAAATTAAGTAGTTTCAGTCCAGTTCCTGATAGCCAGGAGCCCACCTGACAAAAGCTACCAATTTATTTCTCACTTACCTGCAGTGCCGCTGGCTGTCTCAACCATGAAGTAAAGTCTGAGCAGACCTGGATACCAGGTGACCCTATATTCCCTACACCTGGTACCTCCATATCAATACTGTTTGGGTTTTTTTTTCTTTTAAAGGTGTCTGTATTTACACCACTTGAATTTAGTTGAGAGGACTGCTGATACAGTGTTTTCATATACAAAAAAATAACTAATGGACAAAAATGGTCTTTGCATAAAAGTAGTAGACTAGAATTACAAGCATAAAATACAACTTTTTGTTACTATGCTATATGACTGTGTTTACAAGGGAGATATCATTAGTTATTATTAATTACATTAATGATAAATATTTCTGCTGGTCCCCAGGTATGCACCGCAACATTTGCCTGACTGCACACACTGAGATTTCTGTATGAGTTAAACACCGGGGTCTCCGTTTTGGGGATCCAAACACGTCCTCACAGAGCTCTGCATCAAATGAGAATTCTGGGCTAAGTGTCCTGCAGCTGCCCGTCAGCCAGCACCTGAACCTTATAAACTGGAGAGAAGCAAGGGGACTGCCTCCCAGCTCTTCCTATCTGCAGATGGGAACAGAGTTCTGGCAACTCACCCAGTAACTCCAGCAAGTTTTGCCTTACAAAAATCAGCATTTGATGTAAAATACAGGAGAGTAAACAAGCACGTATGTCACAGACCATAAAGATGCCAAAGACACTGTGAGCAAAGGAAGAAGGCCCATCGTCCCACGCCAGTGAAGCCCATGGGACCATGGTGTGCTCCTTCCTTCCTGAGCACTGCATTATCTTCCAGATTCAAACTTGGTTTCTTCTGCCAGGCACAACAATCCAAATATCCCTCACCTGGTTTTCAAGGGGTGTAGGAATTACTAATGCTTTGCAATGAGCTCCTGGTAAGGAAGCCAGTGCGGCTTCCCCAATTAACTTGGATATTGGTCTCCAGTCTCACTGTGCTTTCACTTCCATTTTACCTTGAGTTCTGGATTCGTCCCAGGACACGTACGCCAAGTCAGGCTGGTATCTTTTCTGTCCAGCCACCTCCTTCTTTTTTTTGGTAAAGCATTATAATATACTTCTAGGTCAGAATTACAGGAGTACCCCAATGCACTCTTAACACAGACAAGCAAAAGAAAATATTTTGCAATTTGCCATTTTTTCCCCAAATATTCCTGTTTAAGTGCTTTCCTTCTACTTTTTAAAAGTATTTCTTTTCAGTAGTAGTCAGTCTGTTTTTGCCCACTGTTAATCTATGTATAAGCTAAATCTTACCTTCCCGACTCACACAAGCAATCGCCCCCTCCGTCTGGCAAGGCAGTTGAGAAGAACAGGGAAAGGCAGGATTTGTCCTGTATCTACCTATGCATTTTAGTTGCAACCTGTGCTTGACAGGGACTGGTCAGCTGTAACAGATTGATGAGAAATCATTTGAAATACTTCTGGTTGAAAAAGACAGAAATCATAATTACCGATGAAACAGCATAGATGTATGTGACATCTAAGAAATATAGGAAAAACCTAGTAATATAGAAATAACCAAGGTTGCAGTGTAGGGCTCTTGTAGTCTAAGTTTTCCAAATAATGTAAATGTTACGACAAATGACTACACAAAACAGTAAGTCAGTATACTGCAAGGTGACAGTGCTGTCTGCAGAACAGTAAGGGTTAATTTTTTTTGAGAGGTTTAGGGAGCTTAAAAGTTATAAATTTCAAGTTGCACCGATTTGGATTATTATATTAAATACCGTGCAAAGTTATTTTTGTTTGCATTTCTTACTGACTGCTATTCCCCTTCCAGATTCCTCCTTACAAAGCACAGGCACCGCAGGGAAGGAGCACCCAGGAACAAATTAAGGGAGAAACATTAGTGGAATGCAGCAGGCTTGCGGGAGAGACCCTTTCACGCAGGGAAAGCGCCTAAGCAGGGACATTTGTGCCTGCGTCTACGCGTACGTAGAGAGGTTTGGTGAGCGCATGCCCAGGGAGGGGGATTTGGTTATGGTTAGAATTTGTGAGTGACAGCCATGTGACAGCTGGGAGTCAGCAAAGATTTTGTAGGGATGGAAATTCCTGAGATAGGACACACGACTGCTCATGCGATCTGCATGTGCCTATCATCATGCTGTATTATAATAGCTGACACTATGGTTTACCAGTTCTCCAAAAGAGAGGCTATAAATTAGGAAGAGGATTTGAGGAATGGTGGATGAGAAATGAAAGTCATAACATTTAAAAGCAAAGGGATAAATATATTTTGTTTTCATGTTATCAAAACAAGCAAGCAAAAATCTCCAAACACACCACACAATGCTACTAAAACTTGCATTTCCATGATTTATCTTTAGTGACAGGTTATTATTTCCTTAGAATACAAATATTTTTTTTCCCACTAACTTACCTAGGAAGGCCTGGATCCCACAAACACCGCTACTAAACGTTAAGTACACGAATGATCCCCCCGGTCAGAGCTATCCCTACACCTTCAGGAGCAGGGCCTAAGTCACAACACCCAATTAAGCAGAGGCATTTCTGAAGAACTGCTTCATTTTCCCTTCTAGGGGTCTCAGGCAAATGTGAAGCCGGTGGAGATGCGCAACTGAAATCAAACCTGAAAAACTGAAATACTTTCCCTTTAACACAGAATTCAAGCCGATACAGTACCACATGACCTTTACCATAATTTCTATTAAAATCATTTCATGTCTGGTTGCTTCTGCTATCCTGGCTCATTTGTATTGTTTACAACAAGTCATTGCTCTCGACAGTTAGTGGTGGCTGAATCCATGGTTACCAGTTTTTACATTCACTGGTTAAATGGAATGCAGCTCTTTGGTGGGGTTTCGTGGAGAAAGCTCTTAAGAAACCACAATCCAGCTATCAATCAGGCTAACCTGGGAGAAATTAATCTGATAAACAGAAGTATCATTGCGTATGAAAAATTTATTGAAAGGGACCTCAAGGATTTTATTAGTCACAGTCACAAAAGTGGACATGTCCGGATCGGACTCAGTGCAAGGAAGACTTAGGTTACGTGGTCTGTGTCTGACATTCATCCATGTTGTGCCTTCTCTGGCGCTCACTGCTAATAAAACCATACTGTTTAAGGCTCTAAAAAAAAAAAAAAAAAAATCTCGAACACTTATTTTACCAGAAATGTGCTCAGAATATAGATAGTGCTTAAATACAGGTTTAACCAGACTGCAGTCCCGGCAAAGTAACTTAAACAGACACAGACAAGATAGTAAAACACAAAACAGACAGCCTTGAGTGGAATTCAATTAAGACAAAAACCACCCCAAACAGTGCAGCGTTGTTAATGACTAAATTAAGCCTGCAAACAAATATATTTTACTGCTACCTAAGAACAATACGCGCTAATTCCATTTGCCCTGTTATTTATAGTTTGGTGGAGGGTGGGGTTGCCAAAATCAAAAAGCAAAGCAAAAACTTATTTGCAAGATAGACCCCCAAATCTTTTAAAATGCCTAAAAACAGAAGAGAAGTTCTCTATAGTTTGATGGCTACAATAATTGTCCCACAAGCTACATGAGAGCAACAAATAGTTAAATCAAACATATTACTACTAGCTCATCTACTGCAAAGTCACTGTATCAGAAGCCCGAATTGATTTGTTTCCTCAGAACAAATTGAAAATGAATGTAACATAACATCCGAAGGAAAAAAAAAAGATAAAATCCCTCCTGCCCTGCTAATCGGATATTGTATAATGGTTGATTGCAGCTTTGCACCGTGCTATTGTTGCCTATATCATACATACTTACAGGTTCTGGGTTCTTCCAAGAGTTTGGTGCAGTTTCAAGGACAAATGTCTTAAGGAAGTCTTTCTACTGTGCAGCAGTGATCCTAGCTCTGATCTCATTACATGAGCAAAGTGCTACAGCTGACAAAATAAAGGAAACTTCCCGCGTGAAGAAGAAATCTTGGAAAGTCTCAGGGTTAAAAAGGCTGCTTAAATGTGCTGCTTGATTTGCTCCCTAGTTGTGTATACACAGTGGCAGCTGATCTCTGTTTGCAGCCCTGCAGAAAGAAACCTTTGCTGAAAACCAATGGCATCACATTTCAGCGGAGCTACTGCCAGGCTCTGGAGAGCAAAGCAACCTTTGACAACTTCACCCAGTTCGAATCACCGGCGTTTGCGGCATGTCCTGCAGGACTTTGGAAACTGTATTTTTACTGTATGATTTTTATTAACGCCGCTCTGAAACCCTGCATCCTCGGCAGTCGCGACACACGCAGAAGCCTCCCTCGCTGTAATAGGAGGGTCTGACTGTGTCACGACTGTCAACTGCAGAATTCGCCACAATATATTTTGCTTTGTCTTGATGGTGGCGTTTGCAGATGAGAAGCCATTAGCTGCGCTCAAAAGCATTTTCTGCCTTCGAATTGCTAAATTAAGTGCAATAGGCATCCTGTTTATCCTAAATTCATCCCGAGCCTGCCTTGCATCAGTCACACACTTCTCAGTGCTTTTTTTTTTCCTGATAGGGAGTACAAGGCAACAGATTTGGGGAGCGAGAGGGGGCTGGTTCTTTCGTGTAATATCTTATCTAGAGCCTTTTAGCATGTCCCCCGTTGGACTAGAACCGTGGAGAACAACACCGCAAATTCACCCAAGTTTGGTATTGGGACCAAAGTCCCAGAGCGACTCCAAATATCTGTTAGTGCCCCCTCAGCTCTTTGGCCCTCCAGAACCAACCAGGGATGCACAAAATCTGCATCAGCTTCTGCGGTTCTTACTGCTGCCCAAGTAAACTAATAAGACCAGAAAGGCAACACTGAAAAATAATACATCTGCTAATGCTATTTCAGCTCTTAAACTGGGAAGCCATACTCCGAACACATCCTCACATTTGATGTTAAAGAACTATCAATAATTAATTCAGATTTAGTTGTTTCACCATCTAGCCCAGGGTGATTCTCCAAAGAATAACTGGGACCATACATCTCCCCCGCACACGGTCAGAGCATGACCGTAGACCTTGCACGCTGCTTTCCAATCGGGACCTCCTTTTCACTCCAGGACAACCAGCAATCCTCAAAAAGAAAATTTAGAAGAGAGTCCCTTTAAAAAATGCACCATTGCAGAGTTTGGTTAGGAGGAGTTAAGAGTTTTTTTTTCTGGGCATCTGTAAGATAGATTATTCACCACCCTCTTTTCCCCTCGGGCACTCTGACTATTCTAGCTACTAGTATATTGCGTGTTATTTCTTTAATATTTTGAACTTTATTCCAAAGGGCAGAAACCAAAACTGACAGTACATCAGAACAGCATGCTCTATGATTCCAACAGCAAAATAATTGAGATCCTGTGCATACACAACATCCGAGTGTGCATACGCACGTTGCACACGCGCGCACACACTCACTCACAAGCACGAACAAGTATAAGGGTTTGGAGCCCAATTTTCAGAGGTATTCATAGTTCATGTCCTCACCTCCCTTCAATTAAAAAGAGTAACAACACGCAAAACCTGATTAGTAAAGCATTAAAAATATCCTTTTATAAGAGGTAGGCACCGCTTATAGAAGGGTACTGCACTGATTCAAGATGCACTTCCACCCAAATTTGCCTCTCGCCTATAGGAGAAGGATCCTGTCCACCCCTGGACCATGCCACACCAGTGAAATGAAAGAGTGTGGTGGCATCACCAGGATTAATCTTGCTCTTCTCCCCGGAGAGACAGCGCAAGGCAGGGAATCGAAATCCTGGCCATGAGGCTGGGCTCTGGCTAGGCTCTGCCACTGATGGGCTGCATCACCTCTGGCACATCACGTTCCCTTTCCATGCCTAAGTCAGCACCATCACATTTAATGCACGTTGCAAAAGCACAGCTTCCATGCCTCCATTGCTCAAGCTTCAAGACAGGGATTGCATGTCAGAGCAAGGTAAAGGACTAAAACCTGAGGTTGTGCTTCCAGCTCCCAGCTGTGCCATCAGAAGGGCCGTGACCTTGGACTGCCTGCTCTCTGCGCTCCAGTGCCCAGCCTGCTGCCCAGGCTCCGCATACCTCACGCTCAACCCTTGTCCACCTGGTCTCTTTTGACTGTAGTACAGCAGGAGAGGGGGTTCTTTTTTCAGTTAGAAATCCAGCGCAGAGGAAAACGAGCTCTTTTTGTCAGGCGGAACTCAAGACACTAATTTAAGACAAGTAAAAAAACCTCCCCGTGGAAGCAGGAATTTCAGTGAATGAAGTTTCCTCCTCAAGAGCCTCTACATTCCCAAGTGTCTGCGCAGAAAGGCTGAGACTCGCAAACGCAGCGTGAGAGCAGTAATCCCACCGTATCCAGCAGTCCCACGCCACACACCCCCACCGGCACTTCTCAAGGCTGGAGGACATCCATTCCAGGTTAGACTCCACTTCCCCTTACCCCTCCCCTATAATCGCGTCCCATCCGTCACAGCTGGGTCAGTATGGATCCAGGGACGCAGCTCCTTCAACTCCTTTCTCTGTAAAAGTCTACACGGATCCCGACCACGGGACACACAGGAATTGTGAAATCTTTCTCCTCCCAGTCTTCCCAGCTATACCTCAACCTGCGACACTCTCTCTTACCTTTTCTCTCCTTTCTGATTTTCTCACTGAATTTTGTTTTCACAGAGTTGTATACGGCAGGGAGCACAGTAACTACTCGAAGTCCATTTTTCTACTTTCAGAGGATGGGTTAAAGTAGCCTGGCTACTAAGGAGAGCCCACAAAAAACGTTTGGAGAGGATGGGGAACAAGAGCTAGGCAAGAAATGAGGAACGGGAAGCCAACCCTGCGCTTACTCAATGTCAGAAACGTCTCCATCCCTCCTCCACCTGCCCCCAGTGGAAAAGGGGGCCCTTGGAAACCAACCCCACTGAAGTCTAAACAAGTACTGGTACCCAAGATGGGCCATGCTCTGCCTTCCTGACGCCCATCTGTTGTAATGATTTAGAAAGCTTCTTGTTTAATTCATGCAGGTCTTAAAATTCAAAGACATGATCAAGAAGAAGTCATTTAAGGCTAATACTACAAACAAGTAGAACAGAGCAAATTCGCTGGTTTAGCATCAATCTTGGGATATTTATTGTATATTTTAAAACCTTGTTTCCAGAAGTCAAGTAATAAACGACCAATTTTCTCTCTTAAAAAGAGATTCCTGGCTCTTGTAATAAAAGAGGAATGATTGAAAGTAACTGCAATAAAACAGTAGTCCAGCAGAAGCATGATGATACTTTTAAAAGTCACACCTCTTAGCTAGTCTCAAAATTTTCAATAAGCATTATCGGCTTTAAATATCATTTTTCTGAGCCCAAAAGGAGTACACAGAGTAACGAGAGCTACACCTGAAAGCACCTGGAAGGCCAAACTCCAAGAAACACATCCTACCTGTTTTATTCAGACACTTAGGATTTTGCTTAAATATTGAGTCTGAAACTCTGTTCCTGTAGACCTAGCCGATCTCTGCACAGATCCTGTGTGTGTCCTATCCCCAGTCTATCCGTATAGAGATCAACTGTGACTCCTGGATTTTCTTTTCACCATTTTAATGCATTTGGAGCCTCGTCAACATATGGAACACCTTCCTCACCTGACAGACCCAGTGGCTACGTCCTTCTCATTAAAATTCCTCCATAAAAGTAACTTCTCCCTTTCCATCTCTTAAGACTTTAAACCAAAGCTAATAAAACAATCGAGAAATTTGTATGCCTAAGCTAAGAGTTGCTCCCATCAGGAGCTCTGCACTACCTGATCATTCAGGATTCCCTTTCCTGTTGTATTTACTATGTTCACATTTTGCGCTGCCTGTATAATCAAAATTGTTTGGGTTTTCATACTGTTCTTGTCTTTTATTTGCTCTCTAAAGTATCCAGCATACTTTGAAACCAATATAGGGGATAATATAGACGTAAATATTGCCATGGAGGCATCACAATAAATTTGACAGTTGTAATAATTCATTCAAGGTGTCTCGATCCAATTTAAATTCTTTCTCAATTTTAACTGACACTTCATAACCAGATGAACTTAAACCAAGGTGTACGACTTCATGCTACACTGGTAATCCACCCTAACTAGGAAATAAATTTTCAGTGATTAAGTTGAATTGTTCGTACAAAACGCCAGCTTCAGCTTTTCACCCATACAAAATAGCTTGGAAAATATATACTGCATGTGTTTATTATAGCTACAGTTGCTATGAACATCTATAACTCTCCAACAATTTCTTTGATTTATGTTCAAAAACATACAGGGCATGAAATGATGCCTGCAACCTTACATTTCCCTCAAGAACATTGTGGGGAGAAGATATATTCCAAAACATCATGTTAGATTCCTTGTTATGTCTCCTTTTTAAAATAAATGTATGATAATCAATTACACATGCTTCAAAGCAACTGCCACTAGATTCCCCAACAGAAAAGCTGTTTGAGAAAAGTTCCATTCTCTTTCCCCTAATGGTTGAGTTATAATAAGGGATCTTGCTCAGATAGTAAAGGAAAAAAAAGTGTATTATAAAGAATAGGCCCTGCTCAACTTGTGTATGCACGCGCAGGTTTGCGCTTGCCTAGACTTGACTCAGAACAAGGTTTCCTGAGGGGTAACATCTCCACTGATCAACATGCTAACAAAAGCATGTGTGTGTGAAGACCTTGCACCTCATCTCCTTGTCATATATGCATGCAGCAATCCAGCTGATGTCAAGAGAACGACACAGATGATAAGTTAATGTATCGGGCTCAACTTTCCTTTCAACCTCAATAAGCAAAACATTCATTTAAGAAGTCCACCCAGCTGCAGCTTCCACTAGAAACAGAAACCTGTAGATGTTTACAGGAATATCAATTAAGCTGGGTGGGAGACCTGCCATTAACACTCATGCACGTAAGATTGAACTTTGAAGATCTGCCTGAACTCCACGCAGAGGCTGAAGCACATGTTTTCTCTAGGGCATTGAGACCCATGGGTTATACGCCATTAACAGATGAGCATAACATGGATGATACCTCCACAACCTCACGGCTCTGGCACTGGGACAAGGGCAGCATCCCCGGGCAGCACCCTTGCCCATGGTGGGGAGACCAAAGCAGCCGGGCACCCAGCACAGAAAAGCTCAGGATCTTCTGTCTCCTCTGCACCGGCTGGTTTGTGCTGCCTTTGCCCCAAGCAGGGAGCTCCCGCTCCCTACATCCCGGGCTTTTCACGCCTTGTGTTACACCGCAAACCTGCCAGCTGGGAAACGATACAGAAAACTGGACTGGGTGGGACAAGCCCCTCTAAGGAGGACTGACACCTACTGGCACTGAGTTTCAAGCGAATACGGAGTAAGCTGGATCCGAGACTTGGTTCAAATAAAACACAGCCCTGCTTGTCTCTGTAAGTGTGCAAAATTTGTGTGCAAAATCTGAGAACAGAAATAAATTCACCCATTCCACCCAGTTTTGGGGGTTTTTTTCTGCCTTCCTTTGAATCAGACCCTCAAAGAACAAAAATTCACAGGAGAGGAAATACTGGCCTGCACTCTCTTTGGACTGCGGCGCTATTTTATCCGTTACTAATGAAGCCTTGGAGGAGGAGGGCAGATTACCGGATGGATGTGCCTATTGCCCGTGCAGCCCCAGCGAGATACCATCAACAGTTGTTCTCCTATTTTCACAGTGGGAAATAAGCAGGTACTCGCTGTATAGGAATAATCGGGAGGAATCTAGGTCAAAATCAAAGACTGCTCTGTCCGTTTGCGGAAACTCACATGCAAACACAACACCCATGTAAAAACAAAGAACTGATTTGTAGCAGTTACCGCTGTTAAGGTTGCTAAACAAGCGTGCAAACGTTGGCCTACCTTGAGTAAAAGACAGCATTCCTTTCGTGTGACTGCCGAAAAGGCATTCAAAATCAATATAAACTTGTGATATTAGGAAATTTTATAATCATCATTTCAAAAAGGCAGACTTGAAAGGGTCTGTTGTTCGTGGGTAAATCTTCAGTTAGTTTTTCTAGTGCCGGTGGTTCAATCGAAAGATTCGCCAACTGCCCCCTGGAGAAAACTGAAGATCTGCATTTAAATGGAGATTCAGTATTTCCACACGCACGGTCCCTGCAAGGCAGATACTGTCAAGGTTTCTTAGCGAGTGGATCTCAAATTGTATTAGGTACATTTCGGCGCTGTACCTATCCCCATTTCATAAGACTGGGGCTATTTCCATATCATTTTTCTATGTGCATGCTTTGTTATAGCTGTCCTGATAAGTCCAAATTAAACCCCCATCCACCACAAAGCCCTCGCGTCGCAACAACAAGGAATTACAACCTTATGTACAATTTTCTGATACGCACAGTGAAGACCATATTAGATAGCTTGACTAGAAATCTTAAATAATTGAAAACTCTGATGACTTAATAGAGTAGTAAGCTTGGTTTACAATGCAGCCAATTTAGAGCCATAAAAACACTGTGTAAAATTTTTATCTTGTGGTTGACCATTACGTATCCTATTTATTATTCCAAAGTATTTCAACAGCATTTTTCTTCATCAATGTGGCTGCTGGCATTTAGCACCCACTCACTAAACGCACGTGATTTTCCTGGAACAGCTTTAGAAAAAAAAAAAAAAACAAAAAAAAACCCAACACACCACAAAAAAAACCTTAGCAGATCACTACAAAACTGTTCCTTGTTACAATACGCATCTTTTCACATTCTGACTTGAACCGACTTCACGTGCTGCAAAATACATTGGAAACTGCCGACACTTAAATATAATAAATCAAAGCCACACACGTGAAGTTAAAAAGACTGGTGTAACTACTGATCCTGACACATCAGAGAACCAAAAAAAAAAAAAAATCAAACCTCATGAATACTTTGTTGATAATGTACATGAGTTCAAAGAGCAGTGTTCCTCTCAGGAAAACATCTGAATTTTCATATCAGAAAATCATGCTAACCTTCCAGAAAAGTTTTTCCGAGTACGCAAAGAAGGCAGAGAGAAGGTTTACAGTGCGACAGACGCTCACGATGGGTTTTCAGACACGCAGGCATTAGTCCGGGCAGCCTCTCGCTGAAATTCAGGTTGCAATTGAAACGTCCCTGTAAACAAGGTTACTGCGAACGGCCCGAGATATCCTTCTCAGCAACACCTTCACCAGGAGCCCTTCAGCTGTCTACTTAGTTTGTTATACCTTATCTCGCAGCCCTGACATCCTAATGCTGATTCAAATTCAGGATTCAAAATGAAAGATGAAATATCTCTAAGATCACTTAATATTGAAATACCGTTGCAGTAATAAGTGGCGCCAGGCTCGAGATAGGGACACGGTACTCTAGTGGTAACCTTTTAATTTCTGACAAAATACTGTGGAATAACTGTGACACTGCACACACAGCTAATGCAATCGATTTGTTTTCCTTATTTTGATAATGACCACACTGAATGTCATGTTTACCTTCTCCTGCCCCTGGCACATTTCAAACTGCAAAGTCCTCTAAAAGGAGACCTGCCAGACTCCCGTACAGACACGAAACCCCTCGCATGCCCCCCCCGCCCCCAGAACCACAGCTACCTTGACGCTCTCAAGACAAGGAAGATCATGACCACATGAGTCAGTCCGTCGTCCTAAGGCTTTGGCTATTTTCAGTGGAAACGCAACGCACGCACCAAGTATAATCTAATGTAGGTTATATTGTAAACTGCTCCGCTTCTGACAGCGGCGGCAGGTATGCTACAGCAGAACAGTTCGTCCTCTGAAATAAACCAGGGAAGTAACACCAAAACGTACCACGCAAGTTTGACACTTTGTATGGGAGACCGGGCGGCTAATAAACGTGTAAAACTTTGGTGGTTTTATACAAAGGGCGTTCAGATTTCCCTCCCAGTCGCAAACGAAGGTAGGGTGAGGTGTGTGAGGGGTCAGCCCCTATCCGTTATCCCGGTGGGTTAGGTTTGCTGTTGGAGTCTCCTCATAATAT
>VWZZ01002396.1:187152-206199 GCA_013399095.1 Psophia crepitans | reverse complement strand
CAGGCAGCCAGGCAGATGAAGTACATCCTGGTCACGGGCGGGGTGATCTCGGGCATCGGCAAGGGGATCATCGCCAGCAGCATCGGCACCATCCTCAAGTCCTGCGGGCTGCATGTCACCTCCATCAAGATCGACCCCTACATCAACATCGACGCTGGCACCTTCTCCCCGTACGAGCACGGTGAGTGGCCCCGCAGGGCCCGGCCGGCCTCAGCCGGGTGTGGGGGTCTCCCCGCTGGGGCCTTTGCCCAGAGGGGGCCGGCTCCTTCGTGTGGGGGAAGAGTTTGCAGCTGGTGCTGCATGTAGGACCCGCACGCCGAGCCTGTGGGCAGCCCCGGGCTGGCTGCTGGGGCTCACGGTGCCACCAGCAAGCAGCAGAGATGGGCTCTGGTCTTTCATCCCTGCTGCCTGGCCGAGGGATTTAGCCCTCCGTGTAGTGGTCCCCTTTGTTGTACAAGGCTTTTAGTTTTATTAGCCACTCCTAAACTTGCAGTGAAAGAAGGTGTTTCCTTACATTGAATTCTTCCAGCTGTCACATCGGCGATGCGGACGGGGTCCCGTTGAGGGCTGTGCTTAAGCCTTTTTCCGTGTGCCGCAGGGGAGGTGTTTGTGCTGGATGATGGAGGGGAGGTGGACCTGGACCTTGGTAACTATGAGCGCTTCCTTGATATCCGACTCACCAAAGACAACAACCTGACTACTGGGAAGATCTACCAGTACGTCATCAACAAGGAGAGGAAGGGAGACTATCTTGGCAAAACTGTCCAAGGTGACGCAAAGCTTCATTCCTGATGCTTAGAAATACACTCGGTATTTCTGTCCTGATTGGATGCTTTTGTATTTCATCCTGACTTAGGTCTTTGCTGTACGCTGTCCTTGTGACGTTTCTTGTTTGTGTTTTTAAAAGAAGACACGGCAGTGCAGGTGTGGTGGTGCTGCAGTACTGAATCAGGGTACCTGTGAGCTCCTCGAAACTTTCCAGTGCTCAGCAGTATGCTGCCTGTTGTTGGGACTGAATGCTGGACTTGGGTCCAGCTGCCTGACGGAGCCAATACTAAATGTGAACAGACTTCAGACTAACACACCTGTGGATTATGTCATAGCTGGTTAAAATGGTTATTGCTTTTGATAATTGTCATGTATTTAGAAAACCCAAAGAATCTTTGAGAATCAGGTCGGTCCCTTCCCTTTTTAAGCATCCTCCGCAGCTGGCTTGGATGAGGACTTTTACAGCCAGTTTAAAACAGTCACTCTCTCTGCTTAAGCAAAGAACTGTTTGTACTTGAATCTTGCAGCTTAAAGGAAACGTTGCTTACATGTGTTTAAATTGAGGCAGGATTACACTTCCTGCCAAGGCACTTCTCTTGAAGATCGAAGCCAAGAATAATCGCTTCAAAAATGCGTACTTCTTTAAAGACACACATCTGTGCTGAAGTGATATGGGAAGCACTGGCTAGTTAGTTTCAGTAACTTGCGCTGTAATGAGTTGGAGGGAGAAAAGTGCGTGGGCTATGGCTCTAACCCTTGCCTGGGTTTCTTTTTCAGTTGTTCCCCACATCACAGATGCTATACAGGAATGGGTAATGAGGCAGGCACGAATTCCAGTAGATGAAGATGGCATTGAACCCCAAGTTTGTGTGATTGAGGTTTGTAGCTCTCAAAGAAAAAAATAGCTCTGCTTCTTGTAGGGAGTTAACTCGATTATATACATATATAGCACAGTAAAATTTTTTTACAGTAATGTTCAACTCTGCATGTTGATGAATTGGTTAAAAGTCCCCCCTTGCTAGCCTCGCTTATTCAGTCTAATCTTTTGAACGCTCTGTGTCTGAATCCACACGGAGGAAGATGTAGGTCTTGGACAGTTACATTTTTGAGATGTTTTTCTCTCTAGTATATTGTGAATTTGTCTATAGAATGACTTTTATATCTTGTAAGTATACACTGAAGCCCGAGTTAATTGTGCTGCACCCTCTTCTTCCTTGGTGGGTAGAGGGGAGGGTGGGTAGGTCACCCTCTGGGTGCAGTTGTCTTTCCTCCTCAGCAGTACAGGGAGCCTTGGTGTGACAGCTCAGGTATAGGCCAGAGAAGCGAGTGGCACAAATCAGCGGTGACAAACCCCTTTCAGTTTCCTGTGTGCTGTATGGGCTGTCCTGCTGCCAGAGGAGAGGGAGCGGGGCAAAGACTCAGACAGTGCTGCTGAGTTGGCTGCTGGGATATTGTAACGGGGAGAGGAAGCCTGCCAGTTTGCCCAGGTCACGGTGACTTAGGACTCCCTGCAGTGTCCCTTGAGCGCCCGTTTCTGTTCCAGGCCTTACAAACCTGGATCCTAACAACACATGGAAGGCTGTCAGCGCTCCAAAGAATGCCTCGTGTCTCTGTTCCTGCATACGTCCAAAACCACTCTGTGTAGTTACTAGAGTTTAATGGAAATTTTGCTTCTCAGTGCCACCTAATGTTCACGGGTGATAATTTTACCATCTAAATCTTTTCCCTGAAGAGAGAATAGAGGTAAAGCTAATGTCCCTGGAAAGGTGCTGCCCATATGAAAAGCTGGTTTTCTTCTGGCTTTTTAATTTTTGGGAAATCATGATGGTAAAATAATAGTTGAGGTAGAGTGGAGCAGGCAAATCCTGGTTCTTTTAATCTTGGTGTGCTCCTTTTGGGAGTCGGAGAGAGGTGCTGGGGAGATGGTTTAATGTCCTTTTGCATATGTTTTAGAATGTTTTAGCATACAAGTTCAGTAGATGATGTTTTGGTCCTAACTTTAAATGTTTTTGTCTTTTTTTTAGCTTGGTGGGACAGTAGGCGATATTGAAAGCATGCCTTTCATTGAAGCTTTCCGCCAGTTCCAGTTCAAAGCCAAGAGAGAGAATTTTTGTAACATTCACGTCAGTCTCGTTCCCCAGGTAAGGACCTAAAATGTTTTGGTGGTCAGGGGCTTCCCTCATCCAAAACTTGCTTTCTAAATATGTGTTTCTGAAACGCTGTATCTATAGGGTCTGTTGCATTTGTATTTCTGTATATAGAAGCTTGTGGAAGAAATGCAGAGAATATGCATTACATATTTAACAAGGTTTGCAAGAAGTGAACAGAAGTTTCTCATAGCGTGTAAATGTAATAAATAGTTGGGAGTTGCAGCAAATGCAGCTTTGCATCTTGAACTGTTGTTTTTCTCTGTGGAATTGTTTCCTACTTTTTGTAGGTAAACTTGCTTTCTAGGGCTGAAAACTTCCAGTTTCCCTTCATTTGCATAGCCTTTCATTTCTGCAAAGCTAATATATTATCTGGCCATGATATAGCCGGATTCCACAGCCATTTGGACTTAATAGCAAGATCAAATTCCAAGCTCTTCCTGGAGTAATTTAATATTTCTGTGGCTTTGTGTTTAATCTTGGTTTTTTTTTTTTTTTTTTCCCCACCTTTCCCCAAGATTTCCACTAGCTGTAGTTCATTAAATAGGTTGGGTTACTTTTGTAATTTCAAAACATAATACTGTGTTTTGAAACATAACCTGGTGTTTTGTTTTTTTTTTCCTGGACAATATTCTTAATGTGTGTTTTGATGTTTAACAATAACTTCATAGACTGACTGCTATGTAAGCCAGAACAATCTTAGTGACAGTTGCCCTTGGTTCAGAGATTCAACTAAGAAAAGGTGTTATGAAGCAGTGCTGTGATAAGAATCAGTTAATTAGGAATCACAAAGAACAACAACATCTCCTTGTGTGCCAAGCAGGTGTGGTGAACTCCAGTTAATATAAAAGGCATATGAAGGTATTTTATGCCATACAATTCCTGATACAGCCTCATGTGTATTATCTGCTCTGGTTTTGGAGACAATTTACAGTCTTAACCAAACAAAAAATCTGCTGAAAAAATTCTTCCATGGTTATGTGTTGTGGTACTGGAGAGCATGAATATTCCTTGTCTTGGAACTGGATTTAATGGAGCAACTTGGTAGTTACTGGAGTACGGATCAATCTTCATTCTTCTCTCTCTTTCTTTTTGTTTCTGTCCAGGCCAGGTGACTTACGGAGAGAAAAAATTAGAAATATAAAATATTAGGTATTTGGAGGGAGCAGTGGATGAAAACCTTTACATCTCTGCTCTCTCCTTCCCCCACTGTAATGCACACCTACTTACTGTACAGACCTGAACTCTGGTTTCTGCTGGTTGCTTTCAGTCTTTGACGTTAAAATGATAGTGTGCAGGGGTATGTACAGTTCATGTGAATTGTCTAGAAACTGGGTCCAAGTTTTTTGCAAGGTGAATGGAGTGGAGAGTCCTGATTAGCCTGATGAATCACTGCTACATGTCACCATAATTTGATGTACCAAATTCTGCTCTTCTCTGACCAGCCAAGCTCTACAGGAGAGCAGAAGACTAAACCCACCCAAAACAGTGTTCGTGAACTCAGAGGTCTTGGTCTCTCACCAGATCTGGTAAGTTTGCTACATGACTTTGGATCTGAAAATGCAGTACTGGGCATGTTGCAATGACATCCTAGTCTAAACAATGCTTAGGTTGAGAGCTCTTGTATATTGGTAATAAAAAGTAAAAGTAACAGGAAGATTTGGTTTGGGTTTTTTTCCTTCCAAGTCACTGAGACTGCAGAAAGACAGCTTCTTTTAGAGGTTTGTTCTTTTAACGTCTGAGTACTTCTGTTTTTCTTCACAACCGTGACTTTACTGTTCTGTTAGATTGTTTGCAGGTGCTCCACTCCACTGGATACCTCAGTAAAAGAAAAGATTTCCATGTTCTGTCATGTTGAACCAGAACAGGTAAAGATTGCTGTCTGCCCTTCCTTGCGATAAATATTCTAGCTATTTGTCAAATGTTGAGTGGGGTTTTATCTGAGCGTAGAATTTTGTGTTCTAGCTCTGTCTTTTGTTAGCTGCATAATTTATTTGCTGCTTTGTCTTACCTACCTTTCTTACACATGTAATCGTTGCAAAAATAATTCTTTTCATGCCAGCACACAGGTTTTCTTATAAGGTAGTTAGCGTAGGCTTAGAGAATTCTATGGCATCCAAGCTATTTTCTGAATAGCTGCTTTTGACCTTAGTTATCCTTCCACATTCCTTCTGTGAACACAGAAGTATGAGATTTTTCAGTGTTAGAGGCCAAAGAGTAGTTGCCCAAAATCATGTTTGATGGATATGTGAATGTGTTTTGTACTCTGCTCTTTTCACAATACTGTTCTTCTGCCCAACATTGTGTGAGGAGAGGTTGCTCAGAAGAGTTGAAATGGTATTTGAGAGAAGCGTTGCTTCACTTGGATGTTGTGTGATGCGGAAAAATTCCACGTTAGCGTGATTCCTTTTGTACTGAGATCGCTCTGCGTAGCGTAGTCTGAGGTAGACCTTGGAAGAGTAATCAAATGGTCTGTAGGCTAAATTTTGCCACTTTCCAGTCCAGCTGGAACTTCACAAATTTTGCCTTTGTGAAAGACTGAGTATCACTTAACAATTGCAGGTTCTGTTTAGTCGTTTTTACTAACTTCCTATACACCAAGATCAGACTGACTCCTGCAGTTGAAGTATTACATGCAGAATTAGCTGCCAATAACGCTGGTGTGTCAGCAGTACAATATCGACCTCTTGTTGGTCAGGAATTGAAAGTAAGTTGGGTCTTGCCAATCACTTTCCAGGAAGTTTAACACAATTTTATACAGTTGTTTCTCTGGCTGCAGTTCCACTTGAATTGAGAAGTAAATGCTATTGATTATAAAGGAGGAAAATTTGCATCCTAGGGGTTTTTACTGGTGCGGTGTTGAACTCAGCTTTCATTTGAGTCAGGAGAAACAAGGATTTAAAAATAGCTGTGCCAGTGTATTTTTGATCCTTAAAGTACAGGCTCATTCCTGATGGACAGGTGGCAGTTGTCCAGAGCAATCTTTTCTTTTCTGTAGGAGCCCATTTCAGTGAACTAGAACCACTGGCATAGATATTCCTCACTGACCTCAGAATTCTTTGCTCGTAGTTGTTTAATCCTAAATTTGATGGAGGAAAATTTTATTCCTGTATTGAGATCAGATTTCCCTGGGCTTTAGTCAAACTGGGAGCCCTGGTTAAGAACGGCAGTGGTGGGAAACGGGGAGGCTGGGCTTGTGGGCAGGTGAAGCTTAGTTTCAGTTAGGATTCCCAAGAAGCTGTATCGCAGAAGTCTCCTCGCAGTGTTCTTTGAACTTTGCTGTGCACTTGCATGACTTGCATAGCAGCTGACTTTCCTACTGCTAGGTTATTACGTTCTAGCCCTTCCCAAGGAGCTCCAGGGAGCGGTAATTCCTGGGACATGTTGACAGATGACCTTTTCAAGTATGTGGAAGCTACTACTAAGCTATTCATACGCTGTGTCGTGGTTTTGCCCCAGCCGGCAGCTGAGCACCACGCAGCCCCTCGCTCGCTCCCCGCCATTGGCATGGGGGAGAGAATTGGAAGAGTGAAAGTGAGAAAACTGATGGGTTCAGACACAGACACTTTAGTAGATAAAGCAAAAGCCGCGTGCACAAGCAAAGCAAGACAAGGAATTCATTCCCCACTGCCCATGGCAGGCAGGGTTCAGCCATCCCCAGGACAGCTGGGCTCCGTCACGCGTAATGGTTACTTGGGAAGACAAATGCCATCACTCCGAGTGCTGCCATCACTCTTCCTCTTCCTCTTCCCCAAGCCCCTTACAAACCGAGCATGACCCATATGGTATGGAATATCCATCTCGTCAGTTGGGGCCAGCTGCCCTGTCTGTCCCTCCCAAACTCCCCACGCGCTCCCAGCCATCCCGCCGGCGGGGCGGTGCGAGAAGCAGCAAAGGCCTTGGCTCTGTGCAAGCCCTGCTCAACAAAAACATCTCCACACTATCAACACTGTTTTCAGTACAAATCCAAAACACAGCCCCATACCAGCTACTGTGAAGAAAATTAACTCTCAGCTGAAACCAGGAATGTTATGTTATTCCACAGATGCTACTTCCTGGAAGTTTACGTGGTCATACGGTTGTGTGCTAGAGATAGCAGCTCACTGAATAGCTGTCTAAAAATAATCGTGGAGGCACTTAGATCTGCTTTAATGACATTCATATTTTATGAACAGGTCATCTGTGTGCATGATGTCTCTTCTATCTACCGGGTTCCTCTGTTGTTAGAGGAGCAGGGAGTTGTTGACTACTTCAGACACAGGCTTGACCTTCCCATTGAGAGGCAGCCCAGGAGGATGCTCATGAAGTGGAAGGAAATGGCTGACAGGTGAGCTGCACCACTGGGCATAGTTTGAATTAAGACTCCAGATTAGTCAGATCAGTTTCTCTTCTTGGTCGTTGGTTATTAGGTGATGAGTGTGACTTCATGCTCCTCATGCGGTTGGTTTTCTTTTTTGTTGTTGTTTTTTACTACAAAAATCCATTTTCTTCCTAGATGTTTAACTGTTCAGAAAAAAAAAATCTTCAACATGAGCATCTGATAAGATAATATTGAGGGGAGACCTGATCGCTCTCTACAACTCCCTGAAAGGAGGTTGTGGCGAGGTGGGTGTTGGTCTCTTCTCCCAAGCAACAAGTGATCGGACGCGAGGAAACGGCCTCAAATTGCTCCAGGGCAGGTTTAGGTTGGATACTAGGAAAAATTTCTTCACCAAAAGAGTGGTCAGGCCTTGGGACAGGCTGCCCAGGGAGGTGGTGGAGTCACCGTCCCTGGAGGTGTTCAAATAGCGTGTAGCCATGGCACTGCGGGACATGGTTTAGTAGACATGGAGGTGTGGGCTTCATGACTGGACTCAGTGATCCTAGAGGTCTTTCCAACCTTAAAGATTTTACGATTATTGAGCTCCTTCCCTTCTGTTGGCAGTGTACTGTCTACGTCAAAATCCATTTGAAGTAATTAAAAGGTGGACAGCTCTGTCCTTCCTTTTCATACAAAACCCAGTGACATGAGGAGGTATTGAAATCCCTTTGTAGGCATGTGTAGAAGTCATCAGGAGTGTCAGTAAAAATCTGCCTTTTGAGTATGCTTTCAAGCAAATGAAACAACTGTTTCTAACTGTTCTGTCTGAGACTCCTAGGACACTTTTTTTTTCTTGCAAGGAATCGACTCTGTTTTGTGGGGAAACAGTGAATTGAATCTTTTCAGTTGGCATTCAGCCACTTTCTGAAGCCTCAAATATGTTTGTCCTTATTAGAAATTAATTTTCAAGATCTAGATGTTTCCCTTTATATGCACGACACAAGCCGCTGCTGTCAAGAACATTTTCTTTTGACGGGGAAAGCCCTTGGTAACCAGCTTGGTAGAAGCTACTTAGCAATTTTGAAGTAAACTTTAAACAATCTCTCAGCTGTAGCCAGGAACGCCGTGCAAAGCCCATGCTGCCAGATGCTGGGGATTGACAGTGTAAGCAGTACAGCTGTAGGACTCTAGAAGTCCTTTCTGTATTTCTAGCTGCTTAAGCAAACTCGGTCAGAAGCAGCGTGGGAAGATGCTGTACGCTATAAACATATGCAGAGCTGTGCTTTGATCCTGTGTCTAATAGTTGACTGCAGACTTTGAATCTAATACAACTCCCTGAAAAGACAGTTTGGATTTACTCAGAATGGCTTTCAGCATAAGGAGGGATGAGTTAATTTTTACGTGACTTTCTGCAACTCTTTTTTTTTTTCTGCTGTTGTTTTTTCTTTTCCTGCCTTCTGTTCTTGCTTTGATGTTTCCAAGTCATAATTGTTACAAAAGCTCATCTCTTCCAAAGTCGTCATCTCTCTAGTAGGACAGACTTTCAAGAGCCCAACTGTTTATGTTACTTGAAAAGCTGAATAGAATGTAAGTGATTCTTGCACCCATTTCCTGTTAATGACGAAATAACCCTTGTGTTTTGATTTTGTTTAGGTACGACCGTCTCCTTGAAACATGTTCCATTGCGCTTGTTGGCAAATACACCAAGTTTTCAGATTCCTACGCATCTGTCATTAAAGCACTGGAGCATTCTGCACTGGCCATTAACCACAAACTTGACATTAAGGTAGGAGGGGAGTGTGTGTGTAAAAATTCCCCCTCCCCCATACTCCTTCCACCTACAGTACCCCCATCTTAATGAAGTTTTTCATGAACCCACAGACAGTACGGGAGAGTTGATTCAGCCGGTAAAACTTTAAACTTGTCCTTGGATTACAGCATCAAAACATCTGTTGTCAAGCGTAAAACAGCTTCAAAGCAAGCCAGCCTTTCATCCTGTAAGATACACAAGGTGTCTGTGTGATCGATGGGAACTCTTCAGCGCTCAGTGTTGTGTGCTGAACTGTGATAGAGCAGTAGATATATTTGAGGATGGGACTGTTGGCTTTAATTTCTCTGACAGTTGTTGAAAGCGATCCTTTTTTTAGGGTTGTTGCTCTTATTCTTGTGCTCACAGGCTTTATGATGCCTTTGCCTCAGGCTTTATTAAGGTTTTACTGCTGCACAGGTTTTTAAGGATCTTGGTTGTAGCTCGATGCTCTGAAGAGGTGAAATATGTATCTGTTATCAGAAATTTTACTTTAAATGTAATTTTTGAATATCCAGTGGTCTCACTGGTCAGTCCTGGAAATAGGTGCTTGCTTTATATAGCACCGTTCCACGTTTGGGAAACCTTTCAACTTACAAAATCAGGAGAGGAAAGAAGAAGAAAAGCAAGGCAGTCTAGTGAAGGGTAAACCTTGTTCGTGCATCTGTGGGTAGTTCCTGACACAGCTGTATTTGTATGGTTCGGGAGGGGAACGGGGCCTGTGAGTCCTCTGCGTGGAGATCTTACGCTGGGTTTAAGAACTGCTTAGCAATATTCCAAGCTTAAAAAAAAAAAGAGTTAAAAAAAAAGGCAAGACAAAAATGATTGTTCAAAAGGGTAAGCAGACTGTCAGGACATTTGGAAGTTTGGAGATACTGGAATTGCAGAGATGAGAATCTGGAAAATTTGCATTTTTTTCCATGTGTGACGTTGGTCACAGCATCCTTTTATTAAGACTTCATATTTAATGAGTCTGGGGCTTGTGGACATCAGCTTCATTTATGTGGCAGCAGAGCTGCAGAGAAGGGAAGATACAAACCCCATGGCTTCTGTTTGTGCATGGGTAGTGTGGTGGTGCTGGAAAGCACTTTTGTTGACGAGCAGACAGGAAATCAGCCCAGAAAAAACATAATCAAGTTTCTAGTAGGAAACAAATCCAGAGTTATCCAGGAGGAATGATGATATTTTAATTTAGTGAGAATTAAAGAGACCCCGTATTTACACTCTTGTGGCTGTATCTCATCATTTTATTTTTTTTTTTTTGATTTCTTCCCAGTATATTGACTCTGCTGACTTGGAGCCAGATACTCTGCAGGAAGAACCTGTCCGATACCACGAAGCATGGCAGAAGCTGTGTGGTGCTGAGTAAGACTCTTAAGCTCTGGCCATTTCTTTGGAGCATGTCTGATAAACTTGCTGCTATTGACAGTTTTGGGGTTAAGAGCCTCACCGGAGACTGTTCTCTGAGGCACTGTACCAGCACACTGACATTGCCCCAAGTGTCTTTCAGTAAAATTCAGGATAAGATGTAAAATGGAGAATTGTTAAATATGCGAGGGAGTTTGTGAAAGGCAGCAGCAGGGGAGGTGGTCATGAAGATGAGGATGTGCACAGGCTTAGTGGGGAAGTAGAGTGAGAGGAAATGAGGGGAACGGACAGGTACTGGCAAAGGGTGTGAAAACCAGAGAGGATGGAAGGTGTAAATGTGCTGCAAAGTTCTTTAGAAGACAACGTGAGAAGAGGAAAAAGCGTTAGGATGTAAAGGAGTGCCAAGAGTTAGCTCAGAAGACAGGAACAAATGGGGCTTGTTAGCCCTCGGGGAAGCAGGCTTCGGGTGGTACCAGGAAGAACTTCCTGCAGAATTTGGTGCTGTGCCTGTGGTAGGACGACGTGACGCTGCAGCCAGCGGCTTCCTCAGCATGGGCCTGGCTGGGTGATGAGTTTGCAATCACGTTTGGTGCAGAGCATGTGGCTCGTGCAGCATGAACCGTGCTAATGAACCTGCATTTTGGGATTTCTCAGGAAGGTACAATGTGCGTTTGTAAAATGTTTCCCTGAAAATTCTGTGACGTTTTATATGACGTCACGTGGAAACTGTGCTGCAGACGAGCCTTGCCACATAGGGCTGTTCAAAGCCCTTTTCGGGAGTGAGATCTTGCAAGAACACGATTTTATGGGAGAGAGAGGTGGTGCGTGGCTGGGGGGAGCCATGCTGGTGAGCCCCACGTGAACGGAATCTTGTCATTCTCATGCAGTGGAGTTCTGGTTCCTGGCGGATTCGGAGTTCGAGGGACAGAAGGCAAAATTCAAGCTATTTCCTGGGCGAGAAAACAGAAAAAACCCTTCTTAGGTGAGAAACATCTTTATCCATAAAGAAAAGGAGGTGGTTGAATAACAGCCTAACTGGTCTGCAGCAAGAGCTCTACTGAGTTTCTTTAGAACGTACAGTTTTGAAGATAATTGGCTGAGGAAGGCAATGATCTATGCTCAGCTTAACTGGGCAATACAACCATCTAGTTAGCTCTGAAGTGGTCAGCGCTGGCTGGGGTGTGATGATGTGGAGTCTCTGTAACGAGGGGGTAGGAGTCTGGGAGGAAGTTTTAGAGGAGGCTGTGGCGATCTTGGCACGAGGAAATACGTCACTAAGTTTAAACTAGATGTGGTGAGAGCCTGGCAATGTTATGTGAGCGGAGTGGATGGGGACGGGAGGGTAGGGTTGAACTTGTCACTCAGTACTTGAGTGAACAGACCCCTAAATCCAAGTCAGGTCTGTCTCATCCAGGTGTCCTCTGACTGAGGACTGCTCTGTGAAGGTGTGTGCGCTCTGCAGAAAGGGCTCAGTGGTCCTTGTCCTGACTTGCTCTGTGTTCTGCCTTGCCTTCTGCAGGAGTTTGTTTGGGAATGCAGTTAGCAGTTGTGGAGTTTGCACGCAGTGTTCTTGGTTGGCAAGGTAATTGGACAAAACCCTTCCTGGGTTTTGGTCATTTCTTTGATTGCTTGAGTAATACCTGTAATTTTTTTAATACCTGTAATTATTAATTTTTCATCGGTAGGTAGCTTTAATTTTTTTTCTAGGCCTGTAGAATTCCCTGTCTCCTTTGCTAAGGAGAAAGGGAAAAGAACAATTTCCATATCCTATTCAAATAAAAATCAATGGAGTACGGCATGCTTATAACGACAGAAAACTTTCTGTTGCTTGGAGTGGGGTTCAGCTCCTGAATAACACACGTAAGCAGAGTTGTGCCTGTGTGCGCTGAACGTCCTAAATTCCTGTTATAGCCAGTGGGAATGAAGCCCAAAAAGCAGTTCAGCCAACAAGGCATTTGCACCTACTTCAGTGAGTTGAATTGCTTTCTGGGCTCCACTACTTGAACTTCACTAGGTCCCTGTTGTCAAAACTCCTGGTACAGAGTGCTAAATGTAGTTTCTCAGCCTGATTCCGGGTCTCACTGGTAGTGAAGGTAGGGGAAAATGGGTTTCTGAGTACTCCTGCCCACTTCCCTCTCCCTGGCTTTACTTAAAACATCGTAAGCTGTTCAGTGTGTGCTTTTCCTGAATGACCCTCACTTTCTCCACTGACAGAACTAAACTGGTTGCCCTAAGACTGCGACCTCCAGGCAGTCTCACAAACTCATATCAAGCAGTGCTGAGGGAGTCCTGGTTGTGCTCTCTGGGGCTGCGCTGGCAGCTCTGTGCCGGTGAGCGGCTCAGCACCGTTGAGGATGCTGCTTGCCAGAAGCGCAGGACGCGATGCAGCTGGACCTGGGGGGGGTGCTGTAAATGCATGTCATGGTCTGAGGGACTTCGTGTTTCTCATTGCAGATGCTAACTCGACAGAATTTGACCCCAAAACTGCTCATCCAGTGGTGAGTTTGTGGTGACTTGCTTGTAATATCCTTACTGTGCTAGACTTCTCTGCACGTACCTCTTGGTACGGTGCAGAGTTTGGATTATTATGCCTTGTAGCTTTTAAATCTGTCTTCTGTCACTAATCTGAAAAAAAGGTGTCTTTGCCTAGTTAACTGTATGGCAGTTGCTGCTTTGTAGAAGACTGCGGTGCTTATTATAGGTGAAACACTGATTACTATTTTTTTTTTTTACTTTTAATTAGACTTTTTCATAAAACAAGGTGTTTTCTAAGGTAAAAGGTTCTTAAAGCACAGCTTGAAAGCTCACTGATTTCACAGAGTAAATGATTTGATGATCCAGATTCCACTGCATAACTGTTTAATTACGATCTCGGAGATTAACGCAGCCAGACATGAATTCCTTGGAACACTTGCGGACAGATTTCTGAAGCTGCGTTTCTCAGAGTGCAGGCTCCATGTGCCTTGTCCAGGGTCCACCATAATGACTGGCTTCTGCTATAAATTAAAGTGCTATTCAAAAGAAAAAAGTTTTTTTTAAAAAAAACCAAAACCCAAACCAGCTTATGCAGTTATTTATCACAGTATAAGTGATGCTGATTTGGGGATTTTGTTTCTCTAAATTTGCTTGTTTGTTTAACATCTAGGTCAGTAAATAGTGTGGTGTTCATGCGTGGGATCTATGGAGGCTTTCACTGAGATCATTTCCTAGGCAAGAGCTGCCTGAATACCCTCAGACCTTCCATATGTTCTGTAGAGCCTTTACTAGAATAACTCAGCGAACTAATCTAGTTTTGTTGGTCTGCCTTGTCAAGACAACGTTCCTTGGGGTGGTTTGCTTGTTTTCTGCGTGGATGTTGTTTTCTTTTCTCCCTTTAATGTTTCCAAGTCTGCCTGGGACTGTTATTCCTCCCTCATTCTCACCTCCCTCTCTGAATGCTTCTCGCAGGTCATAGACATGCCGGAACACAATCCTGGGCAAATGGGTGGGACCATGAGGCTTGGCAAGAGAAGAACAATCTTCCAAACCAAGAATTCTGTCATGCGTAAGGCATTTCTTACCTCTTCTGGAAGTGTTTGCCGGGAATGACGCGTGTGTGTGTGGTGGGTACGGGGAGGGGAGACCTGGGAATTTTAAACCATCTGGTAGTCGAGTGGAGATCAGTGAACTTGGTCCCCTCGAGAAGTGGCAGATTCTGATGGATGTTCTTCATATGAACGTGTTAAAACTTGGCATCATGCAAACTGTTTGGCATTTGGTCTAAGAAGCATCTTCCTTCTGGTGTAGGGAAGCTGTACGGAGACCATGATTTCTTGGAAGAGAGACATAGACACAGATTTGAGGTAAAAATGCTGTTATAGGTATTGAGCTTTTCCGTGTAATCCAAACAGGAGAGATCATGGGTTTTCTTGCTTCTGGTGTTCTAGGTCAATCCAGAATTGAAAAAGTGTTTTGAAGAGCAAGGTTTGAAGTTTGTAGGCCAGGATGAGGAGGGAGAGCGGATGGAAGTGGTTGAATTGGAAGGTGAGTACTTAAGCAGTGAGTTTGTGGGTGTAAGTATTTGCAAGGGAAAGTGTTTGGAGGGTAGTCGAGCAGGTTTTTGTGCGAGACCACTCCAGGCGCTCTCGGAATGATTCCATCCCTAAAATTACATTAAAAAGAAAAAAAGAATCCCATGTGCCTGTGCGCTGAGAGACAAAAGACAGGATAGAAATGACGCTTCTTCCCCATCGTCGGGGCCTCAAGGTGATCAGCGCTTTCAGCAGCACACAGGCTTGACATTAACATTTTCTGTTTCTCTTAGAGCATCCTTTCTTCGTTGGTGTTCAGTATCACCCCGAATTCCTCTCTAGACCGATTAAGCCATCTCCCCCGTACTTCGGCCTCCTCTTGGCGTCTGCAGGAAGACTCACGCATTACCTACAGAAGGGCTGCAGGCTCTCACCCAGGTAGGTTGAAGGAAGACGCCAGTCAGACCTTTCACAGGGCAGCGCTGCTTCCTGCAGGATAAACCGGAGAGTCCTCTTGGCGCAGAGTTACTGCGGCGTGACCGGGGGTGTAGGCAGTGCCTCTCTTTCCACTCTTTCTTTGAACCTTCCTGTTTTGCATTTTAAGATGGTCAGAGGTGTTAGAGGAAACTGCAGCTCATAGATGACTGGAGACCTCGTGGGGTTTCCCCATGTTCCTGGTACAAGTCCAGCTACAGGCTGGTCCTGGAGAAACTCGTTCCTGTTGCTGGTTTATAGAACAGGCCCTGGTGGTTGCAGCTTTATTTATTTTTTTTTTCCTGCTGACTTAAGCTTTCTTGTGTCTCAGTTTGCAAAGCAACTGATGTTCTGGGTGGACTTAATGGTGCATTTACTTCCTTTTGCTGCTCCCTAACGCGCTGCAGTTCTGCTCAGCAGTCATGGCAATACGCAGCAAATAACATCGCTTTGGTAGTGACCCGTTTTCCTCCTTGTAGAGGAGAACACAGAGGGTTTGCCTGCGTAACCGCAGTGCTCGCGTGCGCTAAACAAATAACCCCAAACTAATGCAAAAGCGAAATAGCACCGCAAGTATTAAACTAAAGCAATGCAAAAAGGAAAGTGTTGGCCTTTGTGGGTTGCAGTGCAGCTGCGCCACAGGAATTCCTGTGTCCATGAATGGATGGCTGTCAGTTGTGCTCTGACTGATCAGCTCTGAAGAGAGTTTTTGTGTCAAGATGCTTCATTTCAGTGCTTCCGAAGTTGAGGAATCTTTTAAGTTCCTGGTTTTGCACGTTAGAGTTTTAAATGGTCTCTCACAGCAGAGGAGCTGAAGTTTCCTCTGTGCTGTCGCATCCCAGAGTCCTCTGTGATTGTGGTCACAAATTGTTTTATGGTTAGCACATAATCTAAAAATACTGGTGGCAGTTCTAGCCCAGCCTGTACTCCCCTTTATTCCTGCGCTCTCGTAACTCTCGTCGTGTTTCCAGGTAAGTCTCATCATGGTGCACTCGTGAGGTTTGCCAGGGACCTCGAACGAGGGGGCACAGACTACACTTGAGGACAGGAGGGACCTGGGCTGGAGGAGTGGGCCAGCAGGAACCTGAGAGGTTTAAGAAGGACAAATGCAGAGTCCTGCACCTAGGAACCCCTTGCAGTGACACAGGCTGGGGACTGCTGGGCAGTGGGGGAGCGGCTCTGCTGAGGTCTTGGTGAAGAGCAAACTGAACGTGAACCAGCAGCACGCGCTGGCGGCAGAGGAGGGACGAATGGCAGCCTGGGCTCTGGGAGTAAGAGCACAGCCAGTCGATAGAAGCGATTACGTCTCTTCACTTGGCATTTGTTAGACCACATCTAGAATATTCTGCGTGGTTTGGGGTCGCCCAGTACAAGCAAAACATCTAGAAATTGGGGACGGTTTAGTGGAGGGCCGCTAAGAAGGTCAGGAGGTTCGAACTCGCCCAGTGAGCAGAGACAGGAGCTGTGCTTGTTCAGCCTGGAGAAGGGAAGAGTTTATTGGGGACCTAAGAGCAGCTGCCAGCACCTACACAGATGGTACCAAGAAGATGAAAACAGGATCTTTACAGAAGTCTGTGTTGGGAGGATGAGACACAAGGGGCATAAATTGAAATAAGAGAGGTTCTGACTGGATCCAAGGAATATCTCTTTCGCTGTTGGATCAGTCACACGTAGGTGCAAGTTGCCTGGAAAGGCTGCACGGTCTCCGTCCTCCGTGACTGATCTGATAAACTCCCTGTGGCGTAACTGAGGTCCTTTCCCATCCGAGTTACTTTGTGATTCTGAAAAAGCTGTTTAATGGTTTCAAGACAGCTGTTACTGGGAAGCTGAAATAGAACGGCTTATGGGTGGTTAACCAGTCTCCTGTTCCCTATTTAATGAATTTCCTTTAGGATAACTTTGCCTTAAAAAATGCCTGTTATACATGTAATCATTTTAATTCACAAACCTTAAAACTGATGGTGACTCAGCCCTATTTCCAGAGGGACAGCTACACTAGGAACTTTGTGTGCTCCGCTTTTCACCCTCAGCTAACAGTGCTTCCTACCAAACCCCGCTAACTGATGCAACACTAAGTGTGTGCTCCGTAAAACAAAATCTTTCTGAATTCTGCAGGGACACCTACAGCGACAGAAGTGGCAGCAGCTCGCCTGACTTGGAGATAACGGAGCTGAAGTTTCCATCAGTAAATCATGACTGATTCTGGTAACTTTTAATGACCTCAACCTCCTTCTTTGTGGAAATATCTCTTTGCCCAGTCTTTCCTCCTGGCATCTGGATGTTTCACATCAGTTGGCAGAAAACTGGCACACCGTGAAAAGCGCTCACACACGTGTTCCAGCTGTGCTGAGGGATGTGTAATACCTCATGTCTGTGTAACAGATGTGGGGGGTATTTCCTTAGCAAATTGACACATAATAAAGTATAAAAATACGTGCGGGAGTTTGAGATTAAATTCAAGTAAAGAAACAAAGCACAAATCTAGCACATGTTGCTGAAAATGGAGGCAAAGCTGAGCAAGGGGTTACTGGGTTTAGAAAGTTCAGTATTTTTGGCAAAGGTGAGAGATTGCTCCCGAGAACACTTGTGAAATTGCCTTTCTCACCAGAAACAGTGAGTTTCTCTCTCAAACCAGTGGCCTTGAGCTCTGCATTGTCATAGCTGCTGCAGATGTTACGTGGATGCAAAAATCCAGTGGGGGCGGGGGGGGGCACTAAAAGCCGGCATTCAGACCACCAGCAAAAAAGATAGACTTAATTTTCAAAAGAGCTCTCCCTTGGTGCAGTGGGCGATTGTGGACGTGACGCTGTTTCCCACTGGCTTTGTGTGGCGGTTTCGGGGAAGTTCAGCAGCGTTTGTGCACGCGCATGTCGAGAGAGAGCAGGGGTTTATTGCTGAATGCCGGGGGACCAAGGATGTCCAACCCTTCCTTCCTGCAACAGACGCCTCCAGAGGTAACTGCAGAGTGGAAACGAGGGTTACCCGAGTCTGGCCCAGAAGTGCTTCCCCATCCCCGGTCACGGGACTGGCCTTGGCAGTGCTGAGGATACCGGGATCGCTTGGTGTCGGGTGGTTCTGGGTCTGGTACTGCAGCAAACTAAAAGCTGAAGAATCCTCTCTCTGAAGTTTTTATCCTCCTGAAGATATTCCAAACCTTTGGCTTGCTGCCAGCACCCAGCGCGCTCCCTAATGTGCCGAGTCTGGGCGCCGCGCTGATACCCGGCGGCGTGGAGGCTGTCCTTGGCTGAAGAAACTGTAGGGAAGGTGACTCTGGCACACGTGGCGTGTCCCTGCCCGCTGGCCACCCGCTGCCGCACGGCTCACCCAACTCTGAATAGCTGCGTCGTTAGGAGGGTTTTCCTTTGGTGCCAGCCCTGCGCAGTGCTGGGAAGGGTGTGGAGTTAGTTCCTAGCTTAGAGTGCTCGCTCCCTACACTTCACTGGGAGAAGGCACTTGCTTTCTGAGGGGTGTAAGAGGCTGCGCTTGGTGCTGCCGTAGTGCCCCTGGAAAAGCAGCAGGCTTGGATCTGGGGAAGGGGGGGTGCCAGGTCCGTGCTGTGTGTCTGGCCTGTGCAGGACTGGGCCCTCAGCGTGCTGTGCAATTCCAGCTCTTCTCCCTCAGTAACTCCTGCTCCTTTTCTTTCTCTCTTTCTCCAGATGAGTCTCTGCCGAAGAGAAGAGCCTTCATTAGATTTTCCAGGCATTCTCACAGCAATAGCTTGAACGCTGTCAGCTTTGGGCTTTAAGTTATGGTTTTATAATTTTCCTTATGAAGTCCTGTCCCTTTGCTTCCTCTTCTGTCCGTTTATTTTTGGTGTAGATTCTGTTTATTTCTGGAGGAGAGCTCCACGCAGCTCACGCACCTCCAGACCTTCTTCAGTTGGCACCACCTTGGAGATAAAAAGCGAATTCGGGTATGGGATTCGATGTGTTGGGGAGAATCCTCATGCGTGGCGCCGCCGGCGGGAGTTCGTGTCTCGGACAGCCGAGTTGCTTCCTCCGGCCTTTCTGCTCCCTCCGCAGTCTTTATTTCTTGGGAAATTACGTGGGTGACACCAGATTTTGGGGGCTCGCTCAGTCCTTGGGCCGTGCTGTGCTGTGGAGGACGAGTCCGAGGACGGGTCCGTTCAGCTTTATGCAGCTTTTTTTTTTTTTTTTTTGGGGGGGGGGGGGG
>VWZZ01002396.1:127843-182341 GCA_013399095.1 Psophia crepitans | reverse complement strand
CTGGCGCAGGGGCGGGCGGGCGGCTGGGCCCCTGCAGCGGGGCCGGGGCATCGGCGAGGTGTCCGTCTGCGGCGTAAATGGGTGTGTGTGCATGCGTACCTGTCGGCAGGCGAGCGCGGGTATGGATGGCCAGGAGCGGAGCTTCCAGGATCCGTCCTGCCAAGCGTCCTCTTAGAACTTGCCTTGCTTTAGCTTGTCGATGTGGTAAGTGAGCTTCAGGGCTGGCCCCAGCTTCAGACCCATGTACTTCATCATCATGTCACTCCGCAGCAAGAGCAGGGCTTTCCCGTCGATCTCCTGCAAGGAGAGGAAACGAGCTCGTGAGCACCACCAGCCGCGCAGCGCTGGCAGCCCTAACCCTGCCCGCTGAGCCGCGCCGCGCTCAGAACGGCGATGGCTGAAGCAGCGCGGCTGGGTGCGGGAGCACCGCTCAGCAGCCAGGGAGGTGGGCTGCACGGAACTGCAGCATCCCGGTGTGGGCATCCCGCATCCTGCCCTGGGCATCCTGCATCCCGCCCTGGGCATCCTGCCCTGGGCATCCTGCATCCCACCCTGCCCGCAGCGTGGGGGTTCAGCCTCAGACCCCGCGTGGCAGTGGGAAATGTGCTCTGTGAAACACCCAGGAGCTACGTCCAGCTGGTCAGCAAATCCTGCAGGGAGGTGGGGAGGAAGGAAAAGGGCATTTCCCTGGGGGGAACGATCGGGGCAGCAGCAGGGCAGGGGAGCAGTCTCTCACTTGAGGGAATCTTCAGCCATCACAGGAGAAATGTGGTAGAGGATGCGCCGACGCTGAGAGCAGCCCTGTCGTGACACACGCAGCCCTGAAGTCAAGGCTGGAGAAGGAAGCAAGGGACCAAACCCAAAGAGACTGCGGCTGCTGCAAAGCAAATTTCTGGAGTTTCCCAGCTCTGGCAGAGCAGCGGTGGAGCATCTCATCTGCAGCAGGGCTGATTTCAAGGTCACAGCTCTCAGAAGTATCCGCTGTGTTACGACTGAGCCCCCACTGGGGCTCGGGAGGGGAGGGAGCACAAAGCGCGAAATAACCAGAGAGCAGCGCTGCACTGGGCGTCTGCGGCTGGAAGTTTTCCAGGCCCTTGCAACGCCCCGTTCCTTGACCTGGCTTGGCCCAGAGCTTTGCAGTGGACAGGCTTCCGTGAGGAAAACAATGGACTTATAAAGGAAAAATAAAATCACAGCCTGTAAGAACGGAAACCCCGCCCTATGCCGATGGTCGGTTAGGTCTCACGCTGGGTGACATCTCCAGTAACGTCCAGCACCAGGTTTGGTCTGCTTTTCCCTTCTTCACATGAAAGCAAAGTTCCTCCTCAGGATTGCCAGCACAGGGGCCTTTCACCCCTCAGCGGAGCAGAGCACTCTCTTGCATAATTAAAACATTTTTCAATTACTGGTGGTTCTAAAATAGAACTGACTAAAAAAAAAATAAATAAATAAAATAAATAGGAGAGCTTTGTCTTATTCCAGCAGATCACGAAGCTTCCCATCCGCCTCTCCTGCCCGGGGAAACCAGGTATTTTCTCCTGCTGCTCTTCTGACTTCAGGAGCACCAGCAGGTATGGCGTGGACTGAATCAAAAGGCACAGCGAAGATGAACTCCCTGGCAGGAATCAGGACATGGAGCTGCCAAAGTTTTTGTAGCTTTGATTGCAGAAACTGCACAACTGCCCGCTCTATTTTACACTCAGAGCCGTGTCCAAGAACCAAGACCCCTTTTTACAGGGAACGGGAGTTTAGCAGCAGCGCACTCCATGAATTCCACTTGGAACACGTTTCTCACCAGCAGAAATCTGCTGCGAGGTGAAGGTTGACTCCAGGATGAACAAGGTTTCGTGTTTTCGGCGCTAGGGTTCAAATCCAGCTGGGAGCTGAGCTCTCCATACGCACCAAGCCACCGGCGCTGGGAGCTTTAGCCGGGCTGTGATGCCTTCCCCTCGGCCACCTCAGGCCTGAACACGGGACGAGCAGGATTTATGAGGACGTTTTCCTCAGCACAAAACTCCGGCTGGCACCGAGTGCCGCCGTTCTTCTGACTCCCCGCGATTTTCCTTGTGTGAAGATCTGCCCCTGCCGTGTGTCACACCTACCTACGCACAGGCGCATCCCCCCGCACACGTATACAGACGTACATGTTTTCGGAAGAGGTCAGCGTGGGGTCCCAGCTGAGGATCCGCCTCTCGGATGAACTGCATCACCTCCTCCACCGTCCAGGACGAGGGGTCGCGGCTGCTCAGCCGTGAGACGTCTCGAGATCCGAGGTATCTGTCGGAACCTGGGGGATTGCGAGAGAGCGGCCGTTACCCCAAGAACCCCGCAGCTCCAGCTCAGTCACCCTTCATCTACCGCTCAGTCTCCTCTCTCAAAGCACTGGCAGGGACAACGCGAAGGGCTGGTCCCAGCCGTGCCCCAGAGATTCCTGCGGCACAGGTCTGGCACTGGAGCCTTGTTCTCTCTCCTTAGGCCTTACTTTTTGGGGCAGCCTCCTATACTGCGCCCTTTCCCTCCCTCCAGACCCCCATTTCCCCTCGCCTCCCCCAGCTGAGTTTGACTCCCCGTTCCCACTCTTCCTTGCCCATCTGCCGACGGTTCCCACCTTTGCAGGGAACAATCCTCCATTCCCACTTCTCTCCCCAGGCACCGTTTCTCCCTCCGCTCCCCTGCTCTGAACGCCACCTTCAGCAATTTTAACACGGCAAAGCTGGTTTATGTTTCCATCGGCTGCGTTTCCTGACGGACTGAGCCCATGTGTGAAGTTCTGTTGTCCTGAAGCACCACCCGAGCTAACACAAGTCCTGCTCCCAACGCGCCGGCATCGGCACAGCCCGTTGTTCCAGCTCTCTGCCTGCATACACAGACGTGGGGGGAGGCAGACGGATCGAGGCATCAGCAGCCTGAGCTTTTTAGAAGCTTTTATTGATGCCATGCGCCTGAAAGTACAACTGTTTTTTTTTGCAAACACCTGGATTTGGCCCGTGCCGCCTCACCGCAGTGACCAGCTCTCCCATCCCTTCTCCTCCATACACAGGTCCCGTCCGTGCTCCTGGCCACCCGCCCCATCAGCAGGCAGGTCTCGACTTCCTGGCCGTTCCCGATCCATCCTCACGGACTCAGACACCCATTCACGGCTCTGACAGCGCCCTGCCCATGCTCGCAAGTTCAGCTCCTGCCTGCTCCTTCCTCTCCACTGACCTCCAGGTCCCACCTGGCCATCAGGCCAAACGAGTGACCCTGCGTCACCTCTCCGTATTTCCACCCGCCCATCTGCCACGAGCTACCGTTAAACCTAACAGACTACCTGGTTAACAGTGCAGAAGCCAGTCTGTGGTACTTGCTGGTTAGAAAGGTGTAACTGGAGTTAGCAAAGCCCTTTATTGCCAAATTGACAAGCGGAGGGCTGGCTTCTTAACTCTCTTACCCCCAGAGCTAAGCCTACGCAAGGCAGAGGTACTGCCCTGGGTGAGGCTAGAGGGTTGGTGCAGGTGCCTGTATCCTTGCAGGCGATAGTCTCTGGAGCTCCTGCTGTGGCTGGATGAATTGACAGAGTTCAAGGCAGAGTCCATGGGGTCCAGGCGAGGCTCCAGGGGCCCTGGGAGCCCATCTCCCAGAACAAAGGTTTCACCTGGAACGCACCAAGCTGCAGTCAGTGCACCCGAACGCCACGCAGCCCGAAGTTACCGCAGCAAAGGCAGCGCTCGCGTGCGGCTGCGGCGTCGAACCGCAGCGTTGGTGGTCTCCTCAAAAAGTGCAGAAATTAATCCCAGGCACTGCTAAAGCGCTGCAGCCTGGTGTTTGCCCGGCAAGTGCCAGCCCAGTTAGTTAGGAGTGATAATCGTTGGTACCCAGACTGAGCAACAGCTACTCTGCTAATGCCACCACCAGCTCTGGCATCGGTCCCGTGTCCCTGCTGCTTCCAGAGGCCCCTGCGGCAGCGGGGCACGGCAGTGGAGCACTGCCCGTTCTGGCTGCCAGGGGACACAGGACCCACACAACAGCCCTAAGGGGGGAGAGGAGGCTCCCTGACATGTGGGGTTGAGAGCCCCACCTCGCCGGCACTAGCGTGCAAGGTAACGGAGCGGGCGGTTGGCACCGTGGGGGACATTCAGGAAGGCTCAGGCCGTAGCCCGGCTGGCAGCACACGTGCGGAGCGGGAGGGAGCAGCAGGCTCCGCTGAGCAGCTCAGCTGCACCGTCACGGCCAGGCAACGCTCCCACACCACAGCCCCCAGAGCACGGTGCTGGTGACCTGCTGCTGGCCTCCTGCTGGGCCCTTTCTCGTTGCCTGTCCAGGTCAGTGACCAAGACCCTTTGCTGAGACACGTGCAGGAGGGACAGGGCAGAGGGCTCTCCCTGGGCAGGGGGCCCAGTGTGAGACCGGTCTCCTCACCTTCTCTGCCAGAAACACATTTAACTTCCAGCTGTCAGCGGCACTGTCAGGATGGAGGGGCTTAGGAGAAGATCCAGGGGGATATATTGTGTTGGCTGAGCCAGCCCTTTGCTGTTACACCGTGACAGCTTCATCCTAGGACCGCGTTTGCAGATTGTACTACGGCACGCACAACCTCCCCTCGGTCCGTGTGGAGCCGATGCCTCACGCGTCACCCTCAAATACCTGCGCTCGTCATTATCAAACGCCTGGCAAGTTCACGCAGCCAAAGAGGAAAGCAGGTCCCACAACACGGGGTATTGCCTGCGCACTCCAGGCTGGGCCACCACGTCTGGCTGGGAGCTCCTCTCCCAGCACCCCTAGAGACCCTGAGATCAGCTCACAGCCCTCAGCTGCTGCCATTCCAACAGGACGGGAGGTGACAAGGATGAGGAAACCTGAGCCACTGCTCCAGCCCGCCCCTGGGCTTCTTCCCTGGGACTTCCCAGCCCACAGGAGCAGCGGGTGAGATGCCAACATAGTGAGACTGTGGTGGTGAGGGTGCAGAGTCGATACTGCAGCCCGTGAGACCCAAAAGCCGTTGAGATCTTCCCAAACCTTCCTGCTAAGCTGATGCTGCCATGCCCCAGTGGAGGGAGATGCAGCTTGCCAGAGTCTGAAGCAGTACGTGCGTGTGGCAGAGGCTGGGCCCCACCAAATGGGGCAGCCTCTCTTCAAGAGATTGTCCTCTCCAGTTTCCCTGAGCTGTAGGACTGTTCTGTGACCTGGGACCCTCTGGTTTCAGCGCTTCTGCTGCCTGTGTTCGAGCAGAGGTCCCAGAGGCGAGTTCAGCTGGAGGCACCAGCCCATACCTTCCCTGGCTTCATCTCATAAGGCTACAAAAGGGAACCGTCCCGCTGGTCTGTTCGGCAAGTCAGCGAAGCAGACGTGAGGTTATCTGCAGCCTCCATCTCGTGGGCTTCGTTACTCTGCAGTCGAGGCATTTCTGCCTTCCTTCGCTTTTGGGTCTCTGGGACGCTCTTACAAAGCACCAGCACGGCCTCAAAACCTCATGCAGTGACAGTGCTCGTGCGAAGGCTGTGTTCCCTCGGTGACCTGTGCTGTGTGCTGGCCCACACGTCACTGGTTTCTCGTGTGGGTAATGTGGTAGGGAGCTCAAGCAGCATGGCTTGGATGAGGGGACAGAGGTGGCCTGAGAACTGGCGGAACGGCAGAGCCCAGAGGGCTGTGAGAACGGCTGGAGGCCCGTACCGAGCGGTGTGTCCCAGGGGCCAGTGCTGGGTCTGGTCTTATTCAACATATTCATCAATGACCTGGACGAGGGGACAGAGTGTTCCCTCAGCAAATCTGCTGATGATACAGAACAGGGAGGAATGGCTGACACACCTGAAGGCTGCGCTGCCGTTCTGTGAGATCTGGATGGGCTGGAGAGTTGGGCGGAGAGGAACCCAATGAAACACAGTGAGGGCAAGTGTATGGTCCTGCACCTCGGGAAGAACCACCCCAGCACCAGGACAAGGTTAGGGGCTGACCTNCTGGGCTTCCCAGTTCAAGACAGACTGGGAACTACTGGGGAGAGTCCAGCTGAGGGCTGTGAGGATGATGAGGGGGCTGGAGCATCTCTTGTCTGAGGAAAGGCTGAGAGAGCTGGGGCTGTTCAGCCTGGAGAAGAGAAGCCTGAGAGAGGATCTGATCAATGCTTATCAATATCTGAAGGGTGGGTGTCTAGAGGAAGGGGCCAGACTCTTCCCAGTGGTGCCCAGAGACAGGATGAGAGGCAACAGGCACAAACTAGGACACAGGAAGTTCCATCTGAATATGAGGAGAAACTTCTTCCCTCTGCGGGTGCCAGAGCCCTGGGTCAGGCTGCCCAGAGAGGCCGTGGGGTCTCCTTCTCTGGAGAGATCCCAGCCCTGCCTGGATGGGATCCTGTGCATCCTGCTCAGGGTGATCCTGCTCCAGCAGGGGGTTTGACTAATGATCTCCAGAGGTCCCTTCCAGCCCCCACCGGTCCGTCATTCTGTGTATTCACCTGCTCTTTATGCATAAAAGAGGGGTCTCTGCCTCATGACTGCCCCTGAGCTGGCTGCTCTGGCCCTGAGGTGGGTAGAGACTCCCAGGCCCAGACAGACCCACACAGTGGACGTGACTTCCAGAGTCCCACTGGTGTAGGACCTATATAACTGTCCTCTCCGCAGGACGGTTTTGCTTAAAACCCAAACCACTTCCCATTGAACATCTGCACAGAAGGGTGATGTCTGGCTCACGGGAAAGTGCAGAGGCACGAGCGGGATCAGCGGGCACAGCCCTCTGCGCTGGCCTGGATGCTCTAACAGGGAAGGGGCTGTGGGCATGGAACAGGTCTGCGCTGCACAGACGCGTGCTCCAAGGAAAGCCAGCACCCTCTGCGAGGTGACACACAGCCTCAGCTTCCCAGGAAGCCCCGGCACACCAGGCCCAGACGTGCTGGGTCACGCCAACGTGCGCATCTAACTGCCTGTGAGGAGCCCGACGCTCACACCGAGGGGACCTGCGTCAGCAGAAGGAACGGGGCTCAGCCAGCACAGACTCCAGCTCGGGAGGCTGGGGGACCACGTGCGCAGCTTCGTGTCGGTGCAATGCAAGGATCCAAAACTCACCCGCAGCACATATTTAGCTCAAAACCTAACACACTGTCGTTACGCTGATGTGAACGCACGGTGATGCGTTCCTCAGGTACGTGATCGTGTTCTCACACGTGCTGATGATCACCATCTGAAAAAGGGGATGAGGTGACTGGGGGGCACTCTTTGTTTCGCTCAACTGCACGTTCATCCTCAGGTCACCTATGGTGGGACCGGCGAGCGCTTGGTTGTGCTGGAAATATCGCAGTGGTGCTGGAGGGTCAACGCAAGAGAGATTTAGGATTTTCTTAAGGATACAAACAGAAGAACGGTGCCTCCAGAAAGGGGAGAGGGAAACAAGGCAAGAGGGGAATGATTACTCGCCCTGTGAATCATCTGCAGCAGAAGACAACATGCTTCTGCAAGTGGCAGGGCACAGACTGCGTTCAGGCATAGACACTGTCCAGAATCCTTTCGCCCTTGATAAGTAGCTTTGGAGCGAGGAGGAGGTGGCAGATTTTCTCATACAAACTGCTAGTTTTAAATAAAGGCTTGCATTTAGAGCATTGTAGGAAAACATGCCACAATTAGTGGTGGAGAGGCAGGGAGCAGATAATTAAAGTTTAATTAAACAAACAGTACTATAGATTCAAGAGTGTCGTTTTACTGCTAAAACATGGAGTTTGGCCACAAGCATAAATCTGATTTGCACAACTACCAAACACCCACTGTTTCCAACAAATGATAGCAGTTGAAAAGCAGGTCCCCACTGTGCTGGAACTGCAGCTTTTTAGCAAAAAGCTACATAAATGTCACTGGATGCAAGAGGAAAAACAATGTGAGAAGTGAGACCCCCTCCTCATCTATCTGACTTCTTGCCAAAGGCACAAAGAACGAAGACTTCCCGCTGCTGCTCGCTGCCTTCAATTTGGCAAACTGGAAACGGTTCAGGTAGTGCTGTCTGTCACACTGCTGAAGCCAGAACATGCTCTGCTGGAGGAGTTCATCACCGTGAGAAGACGTACCTCCTTCCTCCAGAAATATTCAATAGCTGAGTGTTTCAGGGTCATATTCTTAAAATAAGTCCTCTGAAATGCAAATATTCCTGCTTGTACTTGAATTTCATGGTGGAGGAGGATGAATAGGTTTTTAGCTATGGGATAAAAATTAATTTCCAGATGGAATTTGGAACTGCCCCTCATTGCCCCTTGCCCTGCACACGTCCCGCTTGGACCAAGAACAGAACAAGACCAAATTGCTGTAGGAAGTTCTCACATCAACAGGACCATCACCCTCCCATGAAGGCACACTCTCTGCCCACTTGTCTCTACTTTTACAGAAGAGACTGGAGTATTCTGGCCACTCAGGTGGCATGACCCATTCAAAAGCCAAGAGGTAATTGAACAGACTTTGAAGCAGACTAAGAATTAGTCTTGCAGAAAACCTAAGGTAGGTTCCTGCTTTGGATTACCCATTACGGAAGCCGCCTCTCTTCCCTGGTAATACAGACAGCGTACGACACTCACCACCTAACCAAGGCACCTTAATCTTCACAACACACCACCATGCTTCAAGACCTGCACACTGCACATCCCAGCTGCCCACAGAGGAGCAGCAGACAGGCTTTGCTAATGGTTACCTCACTGCAGCGCTGATGTATTAGAGCAGAATGTCAAGGAGACCAGCAAGGATGCGTATCCAGAGGTGAGAAACAGACTGGGCCTCAGGGAACAATTTTTGACTTGTCGATATGCTGAATAGTATAGACAGTCCCACACGTCACCTTGTTCTTCACGTCAACAGTGTGACAAACCTACAAGTACCGCAGCACGTGGGAGGCTGTGCACTCTCAAATCTGGGATCAACACCCACAGCGATCTCACCAAGAACCAGGGAAACGGTGGTTCTAAAGGGACAGCAACAGAGCACAGAGCCACTCAACTACGAGCCCAGCCAAGAGCCTCCAGCAATTTTGCAGGGACGTATTACAAAGAATCGAGAGGAACACCTTGGCATTTCATCACTAATTAATTAAAAAGTCTTTAGTAAGGTTAACCCTTCAGTCTGCGTTATGGAGTGCTTGCAGTTCAAAACAAAAGGGAAGCTGGAAGTGGATTTACTGAAGTCTCCTGCTCAGGCTCAGGCAGTCCTCCAGCTACCTGGACCCCCTGGAGATCTCCCACCCGCACATGCAAGGGACACCTACGGACCCCATACCAGCGAGGACATTTCTGCAATGGCTTTTGAGAACGTGGCACAGCACCAGCTGTACCAAATGGACGCTGCAGGAAGCAGCAGCGTTGCGGGATGTGATTTGATCTGGTTTAGCTGGTGGAGCACACGCTAGTGAGACCCTCCCTGCTATTTAGGGAGGATTGTGAGGAACAAGATGGGATCCTGGGAAAGGGCAGCAGGTTCCTGGCCGGACAGCTGCACATCAGCATCTGTACAACACACTGCAGCAAACCACCACTGAAAGCTTCAGGGGAAGATTGAGTGAAGCAACTGGGCAGTTTTATGACTGTTAACACCATGCATAGCAATGGAAGCTAAAATATGTGTCATTAAATCCCAGATTACACGGTAATTAGATGATGACTATCAGGGTTAGAAGGAATTCTCCCTGCATTCCACATGCCTTACACAACTGCGTGGGGAACCTGCCTTGGCACAGAGTGGTTTTTTTCACCTCTCACCAACCCATGGCAGAGACAAAGCAAAGCAGACTCCCTAAACGCCCGGCTTGACTTGGCACTGCGAGTCTAATCCTGCTGTATCCGTTACAAGTTGCCTTAAGCAGCCAGCTTTGGGAAGAGACGCTGTGCTCACCTTCCAAAGGGTGACGGTCATTCTTTGGTAACTTGGGGGAGAGAGGAGCACTGTATGGAGGGGAATCTTGGGAATATCGCTTTGTACCCCGGCCTGGTCCCTGCAGAGTGCCGTCTAACGAACTGCTTCTGTCTAGGAAAAGAGAACAAGCCCTATTTAGGAGTGGAGACTTGCTGGGAAATTCAGTCTTGCCAGCGCCACGTGAGACTCGCACGCACCGCCAGCCTGGTAACAGCCTGTTACATCTGCGATCCAGCACATCTGTCAGTGCCTCACATTTTATATTTTGCTTTGCAAGTTTTATCAGAGAAAAAGGTTGGCGAGAAACCTAATGAAGACTCTTAGCCACGTTTTGCCATATTTCACCCCAAATATAACCTCTGATTGACTAAATTCCATTTCTCCTCATTCTACCCCTTGGCTCATCCCACATGATTCCTGCTCCTCCCCGCTCTTCACCTTTCAGACACACGTAACCCTCGGATAATTTGCAAACAACCCTTGGATGATTTGCAAAGACTCAGTGCCATAGACAGCGCTTGCTTAAACCGTACTCAAATTTTCAATCTTTCCCCAAATGGATCCCTCAAGTGCCCCAGCTGTCACTGCTGCTCTTCTCCAAACGCTTCCCAACGACGGGGTTCTCCGTATTGTACGGGGCAGACAGGACGTCGGGCTGGGCTGCGAGACGCCTCCTTGCAGACGGCTGAAGGCTGCACACAAAGTGTCAGTGCGTGGATGAACACAGAGCATGGAAGCGCTGACACGGATGGGAAGAGCAGCCAGGCAAGCGATACAGTGGGTGGCAGACCGTGCCCCATCCGGGCAAGGCATGGTCAACTGAGAAGCAATGACGAGGTGACCCACCAGCAGCCACCTGCCCACGCGGGCCACCAGCGCTGCTGGCCAGTCCCCTCCAGCTGCCCCGAGCACGGGCGACGCGTGTGAGCCCGCAGCGTTCGAGGTGTGTGGGGAGAGAGCGGTGAAATGCTCGTAGACAAAAGCCGGGAGCATGGAGCGGCCCCAGCTGCCGGCGCAGGGCAGGGACGGGTGCTGGGGGGGTGACAGAAATACGGCGGGGAGCGAGCGGGGCCGGACACCAAGGGAGATGCATCACGCCAAACAAAGAAACGAAGGTACAGGTGGGTGGGAAGCATCAGACAGTCACAAATTAGTTGACTAAAGAGAAATACAAAGGTAGAGAAAAGCATCTGTTCTACCAAAAACCTCTGGAGAAACGAAAGGGAAGCTGCTGATACTGAGGCCCTGGGACTCCACACGAGTATGATCAAAAATCACTGTAACATTATTAGAGAGACAAATACCATCCTCAGGACAAGTCCCTGTATGAAACATTCATTGCCCAGACAGAGATGGGAAACAAATGCTCTCAGTAGTGCCTCTGGATGTCTCTAAATGTAGGACTGCACGATCTTCTTCACCAAACAGTCAGAACCACAACATAAGGTGATGCTTTTTAAAGGTTTTAGTAGGTTTTGGTTTGGGTTATTTTTTAAATTGCTTGATTTTAAAAGTACTGCACACAAAAAAAGGTCAGGGTGTAGAATATAACCCAGGCAATCAGAAGTTAAGTCAGTGTAAATTAATGGAAGGATAAACCAAAAGTAGGTCTGGAGTTAGGAACTTCAATTTTAAAGGACAAAGAAAATAAAGAAATGGAGTCATACACAGAGCTGCACTCAGAGGTCATGATGCAGATCCCCAGGAAAAAAAGAAAATACCTTCAGCTCAGAAGATTCCATAAATATCATGAATGTGTATCACCAGCGAGGAAATAACCTGAGAGAAAGGGCCCCAAATCTAATGGATAACTGTTGAGTTGGCGAAGGATGCTGAGAAGCAGCAGATCATTTCCTGGAGATGAAAAGGACCTGCTCAGCACGGAGCCGTATACCTCAGAGGATGGCGACTGCAGGGACAAAGTTGCTTTAACTTATTTATTATTTATGTATTTATTTATATTAATTATTGCTTTTTTAAAAAAAAATATTTATTTAACTTTTAATTCATTCTGTCTTTTGACACAATGCAAAGGAAAAGACAGGACTGCGTCTTCAGCCACAGAAGTAACGAGTGCATGGGAAAGAAGCGAGAGGACACTGTGCAGGAAGGTGAAGACTGAGAATAAAGAAAAATATGTGTCCTAGTCTGCAAAGAACGGGACAGCTCTGAGGGATATTTCACCTCACCCAGCCTGGGAGGCTGGTGGGGAGGAAGAGAAGCACATCTGCCCGTGCCTGGGTTTGTGCTGTTGGCCATCCCAAGGCAGTCGGGATGGATGCCCTCACAGTGAGTCTGCTCACCTCATCAGGTCAAAGGCAAAGCCAAGGCTCCTACTTTAGGACGCTGTAACTTGCACTGACTGCCCTGGCACCTCCTCCCCGACCGCGGAGCGCGCCTACCAACCAGCTCAGGTGTCGATGCCTTGGTGACATCCACCTCCATTCAGTAAAATAAATCCCACCCTTCACTTCCAGTCGCAGTCACGCTGAATGCTGGGGTGAGGTTAAAGGGTAAAAGAAACAGGACAGGAATGAAAATACACACCACTGACAAAGAAATGGGAATCAAATAACTCAGCGTACTCAAACTGGGGATGTGTGGGTGCAGAGGAAGCTGAAATAACTTGAGAAAGAAGGCGCACGTGAAACGCCGCAGCAGATTCTAACAGAACCAGTGACGCGCTGCTCAAAGTGACGGGAAACACGGTGCTAACGTTTGAAAAACAAGGTGAAAAAATGATTTTGGCAACAAAATGCTCGTGTCTGACCTTAGCAGCACTGCAAGGTTTGTAAGAGGTTCTGAAGGAGAGGGTAGGGAGAATACTGCACTTACACGTGGCACGTACTGTGGCAGGTGTTCATCAGAGGAGACTAACCCAAGAGCTTCCTTGTCACGGGGAAATAACTGATCTAGCACACAGAGGAAGAGTGGGCAATCTCATTTACCGGGAATTCAGCAAGGCATTTGATAAGGAGAACCACCAGCTGAGACAGAGAACACGAGGATCACAGAAGCCTTGTTATATGCACAAACATCTGATTTGAGGGGAAAAGCAGTCGGCAGAGCACTGAGCAAGAACGTGAGGTAGGAGAGCAATCGCTAATGAATGTTCCTGAGGATCATTAAGTCCAGTGTCATTTAGTATTTTTATTAATAACTTCGGCACAAACTGCAAATGAAACCTGCTGATCTCTTCCAGACGTCAGGCCAGACAAAGTCGCACTTGAAATTATGCAGAAAAAATATATATAGAATGGAGTACCAGAACGGAGGTAAATCCCGCAGCAGAACACAGATGTGCACTTGAAACGTTGTCCCATGAGCTGGGAACTTGCAGTTGACAGTAAAGGACAAGAACAGGGTATGTGACCAGGACGGGTTGAGCATCACCTGCTATAAGGACACAACGATGAAAAGTGGCTTCCAGAGATATTTCTTGTGAACGTGGTGATGCCAGTGCTGTGGCACCAGGTCCCCAAAGTGCTGGGTGGCACTCTGGCCACCTCATGAAGTTTAATTCAAACCAACACTACATGAGGAGAGCAGCCTTTCTTACCAAAGCAGCCAAAAGGTGAGCTCCCCTGAAGGATACGGTTGCTCTCTAACTACTTCCAGAGGCAGAAGAACTAAGTTAAGCTAAAAGACCATGTTAAGACAAGGAAACATGGACACTGAGATGCCCAAGAAAAAATTTGGGCTAGAAAGTACAACACAGTCTCTAAAAATCCAGAAAAAATAACTTGGAGCAGCCTCCAGTGGAAAGAACAAAGTCCCCGTCTCCAGGGTTAAGAAAAGCAACACCGTATGCTGCGGTGCCTGTAATAACAGGACCCAAGGCTCAACGGGCCAGAAGGTCCCTCCAGTCCTGTGTTTTCAGATGGCTCCAGATCAGATCTACCTGTTCACAAGATTTCACAGCCCATTCCTGTTCCTATTAACAGCAGCCATCTCCCTGCCTTCTCGCCAATCTCCTGTTTCCTGATGTACAACTTGGTCTATTTCCCATTATTTCCACGATCACGCCTCACTTGGCACAACAGAACGCCAGGATGCAGCTGACCCAAGGGCTGCTGCAGACCTTCCTTCTGCCCCAAGCACATGCAAAAATTCTCCACAGCATCCACAGTGGAGCTCTGGCTAAGCGAGTTTGTTCTGGGAATTGAGACCAGCTCCCATCCTAACCAGTCATCATCTTCTGGAAGAACCAGCCCCATTCAGGCACACGAGCACCTGTACCATAGAGGAAACAAGGCAGGACACACAGCGAAGGTGAGACCACAGCAACCTTGATACTTGATGGGGTTTAAGCTGATGTACAACTGCACCCTCGCTCTTCCACGACCAGCCCAAACCTCTCAAAGCCGCCGGTACTGTTTCTTTGCCCTCACCAGAAGCCACTGTAAGGTGTAGATAACAATGTTTATCGTCTTCTTCCAGGCGCTTGAGAGAAATGTTAGATGACCAGATGCCCAACAATCCCCAAGTCATCAGTACGAACTACAGGACTAGGTGTTATCACTTCTCTGAACTGTGAATCTTCCTTTGATCCCTGCAAACACTCTAATGAAGAGTTCAGGACGGGCAGGTTTCAACATCACATCAGATCTGGTGCTCTGCCTGAGTCTCCCTGAATTCTGACTTTGCTCTTTATACTTTTGCACCCTGCCAGGCAGCCCAGCTCTTAGCACAGACACCACTGACATGTCACGGTGGCTAGAAACCACGTGCGAGCTACAGGACCCTTTCCATGCAAGCCTGCTACCATGCCCAGACCATGGCCTCCTTCCTCCCATTCTGGTTTTGCTCCATCTCATGACAACAGGGTACTTCCACCCTGAAACAAGGGGATTTGTTCTAATTGGGGGTTCCCTAGAGGGGTAACCTCTAGTCCCAGTAACTCCACAGGCTGTTTCTGTACATGCCACAGCAGCCAACCCGCTGTCTACAGCTCCTCTTCTCGCAGCCCACCACAGCTCCCCGCTCCTGGCATTGCTGGCTCCAGCACGGCTCTGTGCAGCCCCAGCCTGCAGGCAGCCATGGAGGAAGCAGAGGACAGTCACGCCAAGACCCTCACACTCCTCAGGCTGTTGCTAATCCCCTCCTCTGAGCACGGGTGCTTTGCAAGATGCCACGGAGCACCGTGGCGTTGCCCCTAAGTTTCACAGCAACTTTTCCTTCAACAGTTCTTCTTAAGTGCTTATCCTTTTACATCAGAAATTCTTGCCTTTCGTGTCAGAGCCATAATTATCCAAAGGATTAACTTTGGAAAGACCTCAAACAGCTATTTGCTGACTCGGGGCGGGGGGGGGGGGGCAGAAAGGTAGTGGAGGAAGCAAGACAGGAGAGCAGATCAGCACAAGACACTGAACTACCTAAAGAGGGTGCAGATAGCTTCTATCCTCTCCACGGCTGGCACTCCTGCAGCAGCACTTCCCCCCGAGCCCCACAGCCAGCCCGGGAGGCAGCGAATACCCCGGGGGTTGTTGGCACAACACAGCACTGCGGGGAAAACTATCGGTCGTCTTGTTTTCCACCACTTTCACTTAAGAGCAACGTTGCAGGCTGATGATTTGCATTGTGGCATGAACTATCTTGCTGGGGGTGTTGCTGCAACACAGCGGAGCGTTAGCCACGCCAAGAAAAACAAAGCCACCTATGCCTCGGATGGCTGCAGCGTGCATCATCTCTGAACGGGGTAAGCTTTCACTGCTGGCTGCTGGCAGCTGATTCACAGCCGCTACGGAAACCGCCCTGCTAGGTTTTAATTTCATTTCTAACTACAGTTTACCTGCTACACGTTATCGCTCTTCTATTTCTCATGCAGAGTCTTTCACCTTAATTCCTAACTGGAAATTGGATGAAGTCTCTATACTCAGATTACAGGAAGCGGGAAGGACGGGGGACAAGGAGAGGAGGGAAGACAAGGAGACAGCACGGATGAGCGGAAACCTACAGGCAGGGATGGAAATCAGACCGACAGGCAGAAAATACAGCAACTCAAAACCTGAGCAAAAAGAGCCCTGCGGGCATGTGCATGACACTAGATGGGATGCAACGAACCCTGCAGAGAGGGCTCTGAAACACACGCCTGCCTCCTGAGATAAAGATAAAACTGGGGTTAAGACACGGAGCACCTGGGGTCCCTACAATGCCGCCCCCGCCCCAGCTCCTACCTGGTAGATACCTGTCGTGGTCGTACTCGTGTGCCCGCTGCATGTGGCTGTTCTGAGTGAAAGGCTGGTTCCCAAAGAGGTTGTCACTGCGAAGATTGTGGCAGAGCTTCTCCAGGAAGCGGAGGACGTAGGTGATACTGTTTACTGCTGGCAGGTTCAGAGTGTGCTGTTCCCGATCAAACACAGCTGGAGACAGAAACAAACAGAGCCCAACACGTAAACCCCCAGCAAGGGCAGGAGACTACGCCCAGGGCTGCACAGCCAGCTTCTGTATCTCAGCATCACTGGTCTAGACCAGAGCAAACAAAAGCCACTGCCTTCCGCTGGCTGAGGGCTGGTGCGCTCGCTTCCCCGGGACAGGCTAAAACCAGTCTGCTGCACCCAGCGTCAGGTACGGGGCTGCAGCGCCTGAGAAGCTGCGTTCGAGGGAATGGAAAGGCATTCAAGGAGGGACCTGCACTCCCTGCGTCCGGGCAAACACGGGCTTAAGAGCAAAATTAAAAACCGGGGAATTTCTTGTCTTTCCGTCAGGAGTCCTGAAAATCTCACCCGTTCCGCCTGCTCCGGGGGGCCCGGGCAGTGCTGGGGGCCGATAGTGAAGCGAAGCGCTGCCCAGGCTGATAGCAGGGCTGCACGCTGCCTGCTCCAGCAGCTGTGCCTGGAGGCCACGCTGACTGCTCGGTTCTGAGTCAGCCACTAGCCTGTTGCTTCACTGACACAGATGTTAGGCAAGAAAAGAGAAGACAGAAATCTTCTGTCTGCCCCTGGCCCATGACTGCACCAAGCTTCAGGAGAGACATCTTCCAGTGAGTGAATTCTTGCAACGACATCTCTGGAGATAAAGTGCTGCAGGCCAGTTCTCACCTGAGATGACCTCTCCTCCGTGGCCTTGTTTTAAGAAGGAGAAGACTGTTTTCTGATGATAAGCACAATCAATGCAGGCCTGTACTGCTTGCTGGAGGACAACAGAAGCTCGAGCTGGTCCAAAATGGTCCGGCAGCTGCTGAACTTTCTTCTTGTCTAGGTGGGGCCCAGTGCTGCCGTTCTTGTTCAAGTAAATGCAAACTGCCAAGATGAGAAATGTGTTTGCCATTAACCCACTCAAGAAAGCAAGAAACAGATGCCTAAAATCCAACCTGAGAGATGCTGAGATTTTAAGACTCTCAAATCACCCACAAAGGGGAATCCACCGCGACTGCCTGTCTGCATCCTAACAGCAGAGCCACTTACAGAGAGGAATCACCTCCAAAGTCTTCCTGCCTCACAGTCTCCTTCCAAGCTGCTGCTGTTTCTCCTACACTTTCCCCAACACTTGGGCTCCCAAAGGCAGGCTGCAAAGTGGTCCCCACGCCAGCCAGGTAAGGCGCCTGCGATGTTCAAAGGAGATGAAGGAACGCAGCCCTCACTTTTTAGGGACACTGGGTTCTTTAGGTTCCTCTGAAAATTGGCCATTTATGTTCTGGGGAAACAGAGGGCTCAGTCTATACAAAAAGCAGCTTTGCATTAGACTTTCCTGCCCAGATTCATCTTCAGCTACATCTCACAGCTGTAGCAGAGCATATACTCTGCACTGCTGCTCCTACTCCTCCCCTGCTCCCTCTTGTCCCTGTTTGCCTCAATATCCCGGCTGAAGCTGAACAGATTGTGGCCACTGTCATTCAGCAGTTGTCTGCATCCCACTGCACCTTCAGCAGCTGTGCCTGGCACGGTTTGGGAGAGCTCACGCTCTGGACTCGTGAGAGGTGCTGCCTCTGGGCACAACGGGCCTCGGGAAGCGCCCTGTGAGAGCCGGGGAGTCGCTAGCGTGCACATGGTAACTCAGGGAAAGGGCTCTCTGCGCTGACCAGATGGACTCGCAATCTTCCTACGACTTCATTATCTCCAAAACAGACAGAGAGGCAAGCCAACAGCTGATCTGAACCCGTGGGCCTCTCTTTTCCTCCCGACACACTCTGTTAGGCCAGCCTTTCCGGAGCTGTAACGTTTGCTGGTCTGTGGGTTTAGGAGAAACGGGAGTATCTGGGTGTGTCGCTTTCTGACTGATGCAGCTCCTAACTGTGCAATCTTGTCAAGAACGTGGTTCGAGACCCTTACCTGTGGGAGCCTGCATGGCAGAGCTGGGGATTGTAGCAGCGTCCTGAGGCACAGTGCTTGTGTCTGGTTCTGGGGTACTGGTTGTTGGAGAGGTGGGTGCTGGGTTCAGCAATGTCCTAGGTTTCCTCTGCAGAAAAAGAGGAGATATTTCTCCTTTTATCCCTGCTCTCCTTTACCACCCACGATCACTACACTCTCTCCTTTGCATCCAACAGACAAGGCACTGTGGAACATGACACACTTCTGATGGTGATGACGGGAAGTCTCAAGAACCTAGCAATCAATACATGTGTATTTTATAAACCACAATCCTGAAAAAATAACAAGCCTGAGATCTGCCACCTCTACTTGACTTAGACTAGCTACACACGATGGATGGAAGAGCTTATTCCACCATTTGGCCATCCTGTCATGATCACAGCATCTGCCATGCTACTTCACAGCTAATGCAGCTCCAAAGACAGTTTCTTGATGGAAATGATCTTTAGGACACAGACATTCTCTACAGCTCTGGGGCTGGACTCTGAGGGACACTCCCAGCCCACATACCCCTCTGGTCTCCTACTTGCTGCAGTCACACAGCCAGAGGCTGAGACAAACGTGCACAAACACACGCATGCACCATCCCATGGCAGAACTTGCAGCACCTGCTTTTCACCCGCCTGCATCAGCATCAGCTTTTACCTTACTGCCAGGCTTGGGGCCTCTCTTTCTGGGGAATTTCAAAGGCTCCACTGACTTGGAGGGTGTAGGCATGGGGTGATGGATTAGCGCTTTGGTCGTTCGACCACGCTTCTTCCCTGTTTTGCGACGCCTTTGCCCTTGTTGATGCCCCAAAACAGTCTTTGTGCTACTGTGCATGCTAGGTTTCTCCGAGTTTACTTCGGAGGCAGGTAAAGGGCTCTTTGGAATCACAACTGAAATAAAAAGAGAAAAAGCAAATATAATTAAATCAGGTGAGAATCAAAACAAGAGCAGCCTCCATCTTTATACAGTGTCACATGGAAAAACCTGGCGTAGTCGCAGCCCCCTGAACGGAGGCTACTGCTCTCCATGCCAGATTAAAAACCAAACGCACTGATCCTTGTTTCAGCACTCGAGCTGTGGGACACTGTGGCTTAGCCTGGATGGGCTGAACTCCAGAAGGATCACGCTTTCAGCCATACCTTCCTTCCTGAAAATAACTGGCACCTATACCTCTTCCTTCTGCGAGCGGTGACCTGCCAGCGATCACGTAAAACGCACTGAAAGCATTCCTAGGGGGAGGATCAGTCAAGACCTGCCTGACAGTCACAGAGCCAGTGCTGTGCTGGAAATCCCCTCTCTGAAGGCAGAAGTCAAATTTGCTCTCTCCTAAATTACCAGTGAACTGCAGTGGTAGGTACCAGCTCCATCCCTGAAGCCTGCAAGGACTATTGCTCCTGGCCCCGGGTAATAGCTCATCTCAGTTGGATCAGCTGAGCTGCTCCTCTCCCGTGCTGCCAGGGGTAAGTGACGTGCCAGCACACGGGCTGTTCCTTCTTATCTTCTCGCACTTTCCACGACAAAACCAAGTTTCTGGTGTATTTGCCCACCCCTGAATTTGAGCATTCATCTTTCCCAAGCCCTGCTAAAGGCTAGAGATGAACTGGCCCAGCTCAGCAGACCAATGTTTCCTTTAGATTTAAATTCCTGCCAAAAAGAAACACCCCAGAACTCTGCTAGATTTTTAAAAAAGGCACGGTGACCTTTAGAATTTCTTATTTCTTCGACCTGGAAACCTCACTGTGTGTTCAACACAAGGGCTCTGAAGTAGAAAGAAAAAAACCCACTCTTGAAGTGAGGAGCTTTATAGTTAAGAAGAAAATCTTGGCAAAGGAAACAGAGCGCTCTAAAAGATTGATACCAGCACGGCACGCAGCCCTAACAGTGGCACAACTGTGGGTATATAAAGGGATTTTTAAGGTTTTTCTAACGAGGGTTTTATGGGCAGTTACTGGCAGCAAGGACTCGTTCCCCTGGCACAAAGGCACTGTTTCCTACCGACAGCTCCGAAGCAGCACACAGAGCTAGGTCCAGCTTTCTAGGGGTCTGGAGAAGATCAGTGGGCTGCGAGGTGACAGCAGCAAGCCCCGAGTCCGGAGATGCTCCAGGGATGGGGCAGCGAGCTGACAGCTCTGTTAATTGCTTCCCTGCTAACCAAAGCGCAGACCGAGCGAACGGCGTGGCTGGTGTGGGGAGATCTGTGTAAGGTCCCATCCGTGGCAGCTTATTGTGGCCTTATGTGAAGGAGCCACTGGAGGTGGAGGATCCTGCTTTGCTCTTCTGGTCTGACTCCTTTCACCAGCTTCAGCTCTGGGGTACCCTGTGCCCTCCTCAGGGAGATGGGCATGAACCTGGCTGCCAGGTCCAAGACAACGGTACATTCAGACAGCTGGAAACCAGGACTGGTGTCATCTCACGGCGGGACCAGACGACTTCACGCCAGGCACTCCTCCAGGTCCAAGCTGCTGTCGGGACTCCCAGCCTCCAGCCACATTTCTGTCTCGTTGGCAGTGCCACAGGCACTGCAGGGGGCATGAGGGCAGACGGAGCCCACCCCAGCTGCCAGCTCAGTGTCACACCGTCAGGGCGCAGAGGGTACCGCAGGGAAGGGCCAGGAACACCAGGCAGCACTCCTCCTGCTGTCAGCAACTGCTGCTGCCACTGGCAAATCTTGTGTACACTCCCACTTGCTGCTGTGAGATGATGAACTCTGCTGTCCCTGCCCTACTGCACTGAACTCCCGCGTGTTTCTACGAGTAACCTGCACAAAAAGTGCAGAAGGTCCTGCAGTTGTCTTCGGGTGGTTTACACCCACCCTAACTTCACTTTGCACTGGTGCAAATAACACGGTGCATCCAGGAATCGGCCCGGTTCTGCTTGTCACGTGGGGAGGGCGAGATTTCTGGTGCCCTCTCTTTATTTTTTTATTTTTATTTCCTTGCTTTTGTGCATTAGAGTTCTGTATCGGATGCTGGGATGCACAGCCATTCAGGGATCCAACCTCCCCAGTAACGTCTTGGTTTGTGTCAGACAGGTACAGAGAAACGCAGTAAAAACATGGTTTTACTCCTCCTTCCTTGAGATGTTAACAGCAAGACTACTTTGGCAGCAAGAAAAGGAGTACAACAGCGCAAGTGCTTCTTACAGTTGATGGTTTTCCAGCACAGCGAGTGTCACCTGCTGCAGGTGAGATCTGGCATCCGGCTGTGCGGGCAGAGAGGACAGGCGCTGGTGGCTGAATCAGTGTGCCTTCAGCCTTACGTGCTCAGGGCTGATCTCAGCGGGGAAATATTTCTATTAAAAGATTTACTAGAATCCCCCAAGTTGACAGAACAAGGATAAACACAGGTAAAACTCTCCATACTTCAAAGAAACTCCTAAAGATCAAAGGGATGGGTAAAACAATGCGAGGGCATTTCATTCGCAATCTGCACCAATGCTAAGTGTTCTGCAAAGAGGTTTGTCTAACCTGGAAGAGAAATTGAGGATTCTACAGACAAGCTGTGAAGCAAACACACGATCTCAGTGTTATTAGGGAAAACTCCCCAGAAACGGTGCATTTGGGAAGTTGGGCTGCAGTAGGCAGAGCTAGCACCCTCAGCTCTCAGGCTGGAACCAAGTCACAGAGAAATCCCAGCGCTGGGGAAAGGTGACTGTTGTCAGGTGAACTCCTGGTGTGCAAGCTTTCACTGTATAATTTTATAATAAAACATGATTTCATCTTTTGGTACAATAAATACTAGAAAGACCTATTGTTCGCTGCAGCCATAAAGATATCGCAGGTAACGTTAGTTTGCAAGGCTTAAAGAATCGCTGCTTTGTTTTTAGGGCAATAAAAGCACATAACTAGGTGTGGGCAGACCACACCACAGGAAACCTCATTTCATTCAGCCACACCAGAGGAGTTTCCACTGCTCCTGCCGCCCCTGGCAGCACGTCCCCGCTGCAGCCACAGCTCCCGCAGGGATGGAGGAGCTGCTACAGCTCAAAAGACTGTTCAAGGCAACAGGCTATGTTACACCTACATGTGCAGCCAGCTCAGGGCAGAAATACATAGAAAATGACCTAGATTGTTGCTTTGTGCCTAACAGCACTGCTGAATACAGCGCTCAGTACGCTGAATATTTCGTCCTGCGGCTGCTTCAATGAGACTGATACAATGCGCAGAAATATTTCTGACCCGGAGCGATTTAATGACACGAGGTCTTATCCCCCCACGGATCCGGCGCCATTCAGCAGGCCCTGCCTCGGCTTTCTGTTTGATTTAAACCAGAATCTGAGAAAACGCCTGCCCGTGCTAATTCATTTCTCTGGCCCCTCCCAGACGTGATGGGCTGACGCAGTGTGAATGGAGACACCAGCCGCTCCGGCTGCACCCGCGCGGCAGCGGCGCAGCCACACAAGCACAGGCGTGGCCGGCCACGCTGCTGTCTCGTCACCCAGGTATTTCGAACCACTTCCAGGGACCGGCTGCTTCCTAAAGGAACCTGAAGTTTTTTTGTCAGGTGTCTTACTTCCCTTCAGGATTTCAGCCCCTGCTGTTGCCAGGACGTGGTCAAGCAGCACAGGATTGCTGCGGGAAGGAGCGGAGCAGCGGGCTCAGCCCCGCTCACACCCACCCAACACCCACCGAGCTCCGGCAGCGGTAACGGCTGTGCCCAGCAAGTGGGTTTATCTCGCAGCTGCAAACCGTTGCCCACGTACTCCCAAAAGCTTCAATTTACTGCGTCTTATTCAGTCCAACAGCAAGCATCTGCAGGGACATCCCCACCTTCTTCCTTGTACCACTGTCTTTACCCCATGGTGAGTCACCAAGAGGAGCCAAATTTTCAGAAAATCAGGTGGTGCCCGCTTAGAAAATGAACAATTTGCTGTCACTGAGAAAAGCAGCGTCTCTCTGCCCCACAGCTTTGGTGCTCAGGGGGGGTCTGAGCAACTTAACCTTGCTTTAGGCCTTGCTTTAGGCAAGTTGGGCCATGCCTCCTCCAGACATCCCTTCTGACCGGAATTATTCTGTGATCTGAACTTGTGGTTAATCATTTCAGCTCATTAATGGAACAGAAAACTGATCAACAGAAGTTTTCCGCTGGCTGAACTGTCTTGTTTTGGGTCACCCAGGCACCCCGGTCAGCACCAGGGCAGACACACGTAGGAGCGGGCCGGCTCCCTGTTGGGCTGGCTGGCATCGGATCAGTTTGGCTGCAGGGAGAGACATCACCCAAAAGATGCAGGATCAAACACTGCTGAACTCCGAGCCAAAGAGAAGAGGGGCACCACTGACTGGGCTACTAATCACTGAAGGATTAATATTTAAATTAATGAGTCCCAAGCTCCCTGCGGAAACAAAGAGACTTGACAAAGAATTCCAGACTTTAGGCTCTATTTCCTAATGCCAAAATATCCCTTGCCAGTTGACACAGGGCACCAGCAGCACCTGCAGCTGCCCACCGCACTGTGACCCAAACTGTTATTGCCAGAACACTCACTAAATTTGCCATCCACGCTTTGAGGGTTAGCCAATACTAGAAAGCAGCATTTGTCACTCATCAGCTTACCTCAGGCTTGTCACAGCTTGATGAAGACAAAATTATGTCTTTAGGTAAGAATAATGAAGCCAACACTTTGGAAAATATGGAACAGAGGAGTTGGAGACGGTTTCCCACTTTCCCCTCCAATACACCAGCTATTTAACAGTTTGCATTTACTAACGGCCGCTGGATCGCAAACCCCAAAATCTCCATTTGACAGGCTAAGGGCTACTGCACCCTCAGATACAGCCGCAGCTGACACCCCTTCTCTCGACAGGTACCAGTAACGAGGAATGCAGTGTCCCAAATCACAGGGGTGGTTTCTGAGGAGGCTGAAAATGCTATTCGTGTCCATTTTAAAGCTGAATGCTCTGTAGGCCACCTGCCCGTTGGTTCTTTGCTGCTCCAGCTGCCCCTTGTCCCATCTTCAGCACTGCCCGGTCAGAAGCATGACCCAAAGAGGTGGGTTAGAGAGACACATTTCAGATAAGCAGGTTTTCCAGAGAACAGAAATCTTGTTGAGATCTGGCTGAACCCTTCCCTGGATGCAGCAGTTCAAGCCTAGACATCCTGCAGGCTGCAGCTGGACAGGAACCAGAGCTCAGAGCCTGGAGTAAGATGTGGAAGCTTCAAACCTCTGTGATTCTTCCCAAAGCAGAGACTGTCATCACTGGTCACCGCGAGCACACTGGGACCTAAACATGGGCTCAGGGAAGGCTCAGTATGTGCTCCATGCTGAGCTCTCAGCAGGCAGGGCAGACAACACAGGAGAAAAGGTCAGACTGGGGGTGGGAGATACGGGCTCCTTGCAAGGACAGGGATTAGGAACAATCCTCCAAATCCTGGAATTTAAAAGCTGAGGGTGAGAGATCAGAGGCTGTATCTAACGCACAAACAGAGCAAGAGGATCAACGCACTGCCATGGTTCAGCCTGTTTGAGACGTTCTCACCAGCAGTTATCTTAACTCCCAAAGATGCATGTTCTTTTTACCCAAGATTTGTCTAGTTCCAGCTTTCAACTGCTGAAACTTGCTGTTGCCTTCACTGGAAGCCCTGAGGTGCCTTATTCACTGATCCCCTCCCAGTGGCTACACAGCAGCACGCACAAAATACAAACCCATCGTCCCTCAAGCCGTCTCTGGCCTGCTGATCCTGGCGGTCAGGTTGCATTTTAATGTCTGGTTTTGGACAGGACATCCATAGGCATGTGAAGAAGAGCTTAAACCTAAAGCAATGTCTTACACATTTGTTGAACTTGAGAAAGGCTCTGAACATTCACCACGAGCGTCCCATTTCTTGGAGGCTTAGAAATCTGCACGGCCTAGAGCCACGATTTTCTTATTCTAATTGTTTGCACACGCTTAGACGAGCTCTGTGCACTGCAGACGCCACTGCACATCCCGTTGGCACGAGCTGCTTTGTTTTTATGGTTCTTTTATTTACAAAAATAAAACAACTGGAAAAAGAAAAAGAAGTCCCAAGAGTCACAGCGATACCAGCAACTGCTATTTGCTTTTTGCACAAGTCTTACACTTCCAGCTCTCGAGGCAGCATTCCTGCGCGCCCTAAACCATGCTGGTAATTACACCCGGCACTTTCCGAAGGCAGCACAACCAGGGACCTTAGAAACCTTCCCAGGCATTCACTACGCCTTACAACACATCTCGGAGATGCTGGGCAACACACTGACAGCCAGAGGTTTAGCAACTTGCCTCAAGCATCAGAGCAGTAACGTCCTGAGTGTCCGAACTCTAATTGTAAGCACACGTGGATACGTGAAAAAGAACAACTGAAGATTGCAGTCGGCACTGCTGGAGCTGAGGACCAGAAAATTGTGCTGGACCTGCAGGGTCTGCTTATATGAATCAAAACTCAGAACTCACAACTCAGGGACCTCTCCATCACCGAGGCTGCCCTTCTGTGCGTCACCGTCCGCCCCATTCACCCAGACATCTGCTCATTTTACGACACGCAAAGTGCATCTGGCTAAAACATCTTCTGAAACAAAGCTGAGGCTTTATCCAATAACATGACCCCCAGGAGCGATCTGACCCACCCGGGCACTGTCAATACAGCTCTGTAACAGAAACCTGGCCTTGTGAGCCTGGACGGGTCAGTGAACGCGTGGACAGATGTGACACAGCCTACCTGCCTTTCCACAAAGTCTCCAAGATCCCCACCAATGGCTTTTAGAAAAAATTGAAGAGCCATGGGATAAGAGGAAAGGTTTCTATAAGGATAAATCAAGGGTTAGAAGTGGTAAGGGCAAACAGGCATTCCTGCAGAGGAGAGGTCTATGTGGAATGCACAGGGATCCGCAGCGGGATCTGCACTGCTCAATGTTTTCATGAGTGACCTGCTGAGGGGGTAAGCGAAGTGAGTTTTCTAATGATTCGTGGTTCCCAGGGTAGACAGGACGCTGGCAGCCCATGAGCAGCTCCCAAGAGAAGCGAGGAGACTGAGTTTCAGGGCAAGAAAACAGCAGATGACTGTTACACTGATAAAATGAGTGTGGAGGAAACCACTCCTACCTCCAGATGGAAAATGATGGGTTCTGAGTTGCCTGGTCCTCCTTCAGGAAGGAGAACTTGGGCTGTAACCTTCACTGCACAAGAACATCAGCTCGAACCACAGCAGTGGCCAGAAAGAGCCAGGGAAAAAGATCCCGCTTTGGAAAAATGAGAGGTCAAGACATAGGATGTCGTGGGAGAAACCAACCAGAAATCCTCATCACACTGGTTAAAAGTCAAGCAAAAAGCCCCCAATCCTGCAGCCGATCCCAGGATTCTCGTTTCCACAGTTCTGGGGATATCTTCAGCTGGGGCTAAACCCTGCCTTGCCCCGCTGCGTGCCGAGAGCCACCCCGAGTACGCCCTTCACTGATCTTATCAAGAAAATTCTTTGATCAGATTGAGCATTTTTAAGAGTTCCTTCACGCTGCTTTGGGTCTTCTGCTTAGCATACAACGTAAAATATCTTTTAATGTTTTTAACCTGTGTCCAGCATCATTTCAGAGACAGTAACTCTTATTATTACCTAGCAATTATTGACACTTCTCTAAGTGTAAACATACGTTCTGAAGTACAAACATACGTGTGCAGATATTCCTCCATGCAGGGGGAAGCGCTTTGAGACCCGGCACAAGTGCTACGGGTGTGCGACACATCAGAATTATTTATCAAAATGTCCTGGGGGTCAGCGCAGCCCCCATTCTGTTGACAAGAACTGAGCTGGGCAGCTCCAGCGTGAGAAACGCGTCAGCAGAGTTGAAACTCAAGCTCCTGACTGATGGGATGTACGAGCAGGTGAAAGAAGACACACGGGGGCAATCAGGGAGCTCCAGGAGAAATGGCAATGCCAACATTTATTGGCAAAGTCAGAACAAAATCAAGTAAAAATCTGAACATCAATACTCAAGCTTAACTCGACTGCCCCAAAGCCAGGCTGAGATCATCTCGTGCATGACAGTGCCCATGGACACAGCAGCAACTGTAAGAGCCCACCCGTGACCCCCTGGAGCTGCTCAGTAGATGGTACATGAGCAGAACCAGCACCTTTGGTCCTGAAACAGTCATGAGAACATAAACAAACTCATTTCCACACCTCAGGAAAACCATCGTACTGCAGCTCTTGCAGGCTTAGTGCTTCAGGAGAGGCCAGCAGCACCAGATGTACCCACAGTCCTCAAGAAAATCCCAGAGCCGTGGTCGTTGGAAGCAACCAACCTGCAGACTGGGTGGGCCTTCAGCTTGTGCAAACATATCCAAGTCAACCTGAACTACACCTGCCACAGGACAGAGCTCACTAGTTGCTTCACAGATTTACAGCCCGCGGGGAGTTTGCAGTGGCATGGTTATGCGGCTATTTATATCCAGCTAGCTCAAGGACATACATTCAGTGAAAATATGAGAGGCCACCACAGTCAATCTACTGACTGATCATTTCTTCTGCCCCTGGGAGTTAATTATCAGTGGGTTTCCAAACCCCATGTTGAGAATCAAAATGTCTCTGTACTCTTGCCGTATTCAGGCTACTGAGGCTGTTCCTGGGGTTTCTCCTTGTTCCGATCTTCTCTGAAGCTCTTTTTTTAGCTTTCGCTCCCTGGTTAAATATTAGCAGAACACCTTCAACTTATCAGCGCACAATGAACAAGGAGACTGCCAGGTGGGTGGGGTTTATTCCACCTTTTGTTCTTTTTTTAAAGCTGTTCAGAAGTTATAAAAGTACCGAAGATCAAGAGGAGAGCTGTGACAAGCTACAAAAAGGTCTGATCTTTATAACAAGAAGGGCTGTATATTCAGTACGAAGTTCCTAGATCCAACAAATGCATCCCGTGGTAACATACGCTTGTTTGCCAAAGCCAGGGTCGGAGCTGGGCTCAACAGCATTTACTTCCCCTTGCCAAAAAACACGCAGGAAACAAAACAATGAAGAAACTGCCCAACAGGTCATGAGAAGATGATGTAAAGTTCTCGCTCCCATGGAGTTACTGTGAAAAATCCCACCAAAATGGGTCCATTCCTCCCGTATGTGCATACGCTGCTCCGATCACAACCACCCATTAACTGTGCGCAGCCTTTATGGACCTTCATGAGAACAGTCTGGTCGATCATTCCGGTTCCTCCGGCACTTGCCTGCATCAGAAGCAGCATCCCTACAAGGGACCAAGCTCCTGTCATCAACGGTTGGCGTACATGTGCTGGTGACAAGCAGAAACTAGGAGCCCCAAATCCTCGATGCAGAAGCTTCTAAGTACCAAGTGTTTGAAACACTTCATCTAGATGGGACACGGTGCTCTCCCAGTGGCTCCTCTCAAGATACACAAGCCCTTACACTGGGCACACTCCAGACTCATTTAACTCTGGTTCCAAACCTGGCAGCAGAGGATGGCTGGGCAGAGACACCAGCCCTGCCTGTAACCAGCAGCTCAGGATATCCTGAGTCAGACACTTTCAGGCCCCCAGAAATAAAAGCCCTGGACCACTGCTCTTCCTTCAGTTTGTCCAATTCCATCCTGAAAGCACTCAGACCTTCAGCCACCACAAGCTTCACGCACAGCCCCGCACCACGTCCCACCAGCAGAGGCATTGTTACCAGAGATCTTGCAGAAAAGCAGTGGCGACCCCAGCGTTATTCACCCAAAGGGAGGAAGGTTTCAACAGTGACGCTCCTGTAGAAATGTCCTGCAAAGACTCAGTAACGTCCTGCGGTTTTGAAACCCGGTTTTGGGCCAGGATGCAGGGAAGGACGGATGAGACGCTGGGATTAAGGACAGGCTGGAGGACAGTGAAAACTCTGCCTTTCCAGGTCAGCTCCTCTTCTCAGAGGTTCCTGCCAGCCCCGAGGCATCTCACAGTGACATCACGTCTTTGACACGCCAGATTCATCGCTCCCACTGAGCCACAGATTTGCTGTTCGCTGAGCCGCGGGCACCGGCAGCATCCAAGGAGGGTCGGGGAGCACCAAGCCCCCAGACCTCCAAAGCCAACCGTTATTCCAGGACACACATCCGAGCCGAGTCGGGATTACTGCTAAGCGCCTTGGCTCTGTGCTCCAAACAGCTCAAGAGCTTTTCTTGGGATCTTCTGATCGCGATCTCAAAGGCAGCAATATCACGGTGCCATGGCTGCACGTGCCTTAGACTTGCAGGTAAAAGAGAAAATGCTGCAGTTCTTTGTGTAACCTTCTCCCACCGCTGGTACATAAGCTCTCCCTGCGTGGTCCCAAATCCAGCCACCCTGACACCGACGAGCATCACCCAGCTTGAGGTATGAGCTCCAAATCCCAGCTCAGTCCTGAAGTGACTATTAATATTAATTAGTATTTCTCCACCTCCTCCAAGCAGTAAGGCACCTGAGCTCACCTGAGTGTTACCCTGCCAGCTACTCCTGGTGAAGCACCTCCACCCACCACTGTGTTCTCACTCCACAGGAGGAAGAGATACCATGCAACATCAAAAATAAAGTCGTAAAATACACATTACCTTTGCCCACAGGCAGAAAATCTAGCATCTGATCATCACCTTCATTTGAAGCCACCAAGCAGTTAACCAATAAATCCCATGGCAGCAACAGTGGCGAGAGACGAAGCACTTCATGAAGTTTCTACCCAGGGTCAGCATTCTGTGCCTCTCTGTCACCTCCTGGAGCCACGGCTCCCGGCGCAGCACCCACGCACGGGCAGGCCAGGCCCTGCCAGCACGCTCGGGTCTCTTCGGCAATACGGGCGGGCTGTGTAACGCACGCAACAGATGGCGAGTCCAGGGGTGGATGTGAGCTCCACTTCAACGTATCCCCATGGTAACTATCAAAAACTATTAACTTTTGCTTGCTCTGCAAGCAGAGGGAAACGCTCTCAAGGCAGCCAAGCCCGGGGAGGGGGAGCAGCGCGCTGACAGCTTGCAGCAGAGCCGGGCGAAGGCAGTCGAGGGAAGTGCCTGCTGTTGAACCGTGCTGAGCACCAGGGTCTCCGGCACACGCGCTGCAGCTCCCCGTCGGCCTTGGCACGGCGGCCGGGAGGACGTTCTCCGTGTTAGCTCTGCCGACCCGGCTGGGTGAGGGGCCTCTCCGCCAGCTGGGCTGGTGCCAGCGCAGCAACTCCACTCCTCGGAATTCCAGTGCTGGAGCTGCTTCCAGCTCTGCCCGCCCAGCCTTAACACTTTCACTGCTGCCCCTCTCCCACGCCCAGCACGGTGTCACCCCCCTCTCTGTTACAGAGGGACCAGAAGGGTGGAAAAGGGTGTAATGAACCAACCAGGGGACTCCAGAGGAACTCAGCACCAGCACAGCCCAAAGGGAGGAATGGCACAAGGGCCTCCTGAGTTACAGACTTTGACAGCGAAACTTGTGACTGTGGGCGGGTTGCTGCAGGCTGCGGGTGTCCCCTGCATCCTTGGTTTTAAGGTTAGGGTATTTCCTTGTCCTCCGGCAGTGATGTACTAAACACACGTGAGCAGGCTCAAGGGACACGATTACAGCGGAGGAAGTGTGTATGTGGGGGGGGGAAGGTCCCAGTGCAGGCATAGATTAAACCTGGATTTCTCAGGACCCAGAAAATGAGCTGCAGGGAAGACTGCCCCTGCCACAGCATCTTCCAGCAGCAGTACCGTTGGGATCATGCACAGAGCCATGAGTGCTCAGCTGAAAGCAGGGCTCCTGGGGGGTCCTGTAAATATCTCACACTTTTTGAGGCAAATCGCACCAAAAAATTCCTGATATTGTAGCATGAACCCCAGGAAAGTGCATACGTTTCTTTGAAATTTAAAGCTAATGTGTAAATAAGAGAGTTCTACGTGCTTTCTTGTGTAAAGACCCAGACCTTGCAGAAAATCTCAAGGATTCCTGTGCCCACAATCAGCATCTACAGGCAGAAAGCCCCAATCCCATCTGCTCAGTCCCTTTTCCCCAGGCTGTGGCCCTTTACCTGGTGCAGACTCACTCCTCGGTGCATCGCCTCCTCAGGTGAAGAGCTCAGAGCTGGAAGCCGCCTTGCAGAGGTACCTGACAAGTCCCTGGGTTGGTTTCTCTTCCCCCAGGGGCTCACAGCTCTCCATCCCACAAACCACTTCAGAAAGGAAAGTAACTTCTCATGGATCCTCTTCCAAAGAGTTTCCCCGACTACAAAGGGCTGAACTTCCCTCTAGCCTGTGATCGGTTGTGAAAACCCAATTTTCCCATAGAAGCAGTCGCATCTCCTCTCTGCAAGGCCTCTGTGGATGGGGGATTTCCCTCATCCCACCTTCCTGCTGAGGGCAGGTGGCCCTGGAAACTGCAATCATTAACCAGCCTCTTATCTCTCTCTTCTTTCTTCTCAGTGATTTTTATCACAGTCTCGTATTTCCCTCTTCAATCCGTTTTGCCCTGAACCTTGGCAGCAGCACCTCCATTTGTGTGTGCATCTCTCCCTCTCTTTCTCCCCAGGCATGATTTAAAGTGACTAAGCAACAATCCTCATTCTTAGGTTGGTCCTTAGTATCGATTTTCTGCACTGCTGATAATGAAGAGGGACTCTCCAAAGCAGCTTTCCAAATCTGCGCTCCGCTTATGCCAGTGACCTGAGAACAGGATTGTTTCTGTCCTGTTGAAGAGCCGGAAAGTTTAGAAAAAGTAAAACCCATGCAAAAAGTTTTCAAAAGCTCTGTACTGGTTTCATCTGGAAGAGAGCTGAATTTCTGTAATCAAGGCTCGTATGGTGCCGTGTTTTGGGTTTGTGACCAAAACAGTGTTGAGAACACCCCCGTGTTTTCGCTGTTGCTGAGCCGGGCTTGCACAGCGTCAAGGTCTTCTCTGTGTCTCATGGTGCCTGGCCGGCGAGTGGCTGGGGGTGCACAAGGGGCTGGAGGGGGCACAACCGGGACAGCCGACCCCTCTGCCCGAAGGGATACCCCATACCGTATGGCGCCGAGCTCGGCACAGAACGCCGGGGGAAGAAGGCGGACAGGGGGGGGACGTTCGGAGTGACGGCGTTTGCTTTATGTGTGACGCAGCCCTGCTGTGCCGGGGTGGCCGAACCCTTGCCTGCCGTGGGCAGCGGGGAATGGACTCCTTGTTGTGCTCTGCTTGTGCGCGGCTTTTGCTTTACCTATTAAATTGTGATTATCTCAACCCATCCGTTTTCTCATCTTTACCCTTGTGACTCTCTGTCCCGTCCTGCTGGGAGGGTGAGCGAGCAGCTGGGGGGGCTCAGCTGCCCACCGGGACCAACCCACAACAGCTAACCTACATATTTTCCTCCTCCAATCTCTGTTTTCCTCCCAATTTACGTTTCTACCTAACATTGCTACAGTGCACAGACTTATACACTGCTTACGTGCACCAGAACTGAATCCAAACTTTGAAGCTCTCAGCTGGAGAGTGATGAGCTTCCTCCTGCTCCGTATCTACTGCAACGTCAGCTGAGTCACTACATGACTCAAACGGAAAAGCACGCAGGCCTGGCAGATGTGGATAATTCCTTCCCAACACACCTTAAGGGTCTTAGGTTGAAAAAATCCATGCCATTAGTAACGTGCACACAATGTATTTTGGCCTCGCTTTCCTGTGCTGCAATATCTAAAGATGGAGAAACACCACTCCCCTCTGTTTTGCCCTAATTCTGAAAGTCCGACCCCGTCATGCAGCAGGAAAGTCCAAAACCTTTGCAGTAAGTTTGGGTTTGATGCCCCACACAGCCTTAATTCAGCTGGTTTGTGTATATGCACTGTGATAGATTAATATTTCTCAGTCGGTATTTCTCTAGGGTGACTGCTTGACTCGGTAAGAACGGACGTGCAAACAGCTCTTCTGGGAACAGTCAAAACCCCCTGATTTCTAAAACCGTGGAATGAACCCACAAGTCATGAGCACCTCCTGTGCAAAGCAACTGCAGAAACTATCATTAACACAGCTTGTCCTTCGAGCAGAGCTCAAAGCTGCCATCCACACTTAGTTTAATGGAAGTCCACCTCACCTTATATTCCTAAAAGCCCAGGGCAAAAGGTGTCTAAGGGCAAAAGAGCACGTGTGTAAGAGGCACGAGCAAACATCTGAGATGCTGAACACCACGTGTGAAGGGTGGAGTGGGGATTCCTGCCCAAGAGACAACCCTGAGAGTGCCCTGCTGGCATGGGGGGGAATGCTGCACCCCCACAGAACCCCCCTGCCTTTGGGACAGTCACGGGGGCCAGCCTTCCCCGACTGCTGCCGAGCCCGTGTGGAGAAGCTGAGGACGCACAGGAGAAGCCGTGCCGCATTTCGCCTTGCTCTGCAGGCCCGGCAGAGCCGACCTCCAACCCCAACCCACCCCGTGAAGCAGAACAGAGGATCAGGACCGACCGCGTGCGTAGGCACCCCTGGAGCTACGTTTCCTCTGTGGCGCGTGTTTATGCGAACCCCCCAGCTCCAAGCTGGGCTGCACCCAGAGAGGAGCTCCCGGAGACGCCTGGGAGCCCACAGCCATCTGGCCGCCGGCCGCGGCGGAGCTCTCCCAGCAGGCCACCGCACAGACAGCACGTCCTGACAGCGATGTAATTACCAACCTGGGGCGCAGAGAGCTGTTCCTCCTCGCTGTTCGACCTGCCCTTCCTCCCTTCACACACCCGTGCCCTCCTGAAAGCTCCCCTCAGTATGGCTGGCCGGGCCCCAGCTCCACCAGCACCCTGCCCAGCCCTCCCAGCTAAGCAAACACTGGTGGGAGTGGGAGGCCCCGGAGTCGGAGAGGGGATGTGCCTGGGAGAAGCCCCACACTCCTCCATCTCTGCTGGCAACCAGCAGAAGGGGCAGATTAGAGCTGAATTAAGTTATCGGCATTAAATAAACATGCCTCTTTGAAGTTCTGCTTCCCTTGAACATGAGCTCATTTCACAGGCCTCTCTTCGCTCAGCCCCAGGAAGCCATCAGTCGCAACGGAGTTAACTCTTTGCAGGACTTCCCAGCTCCCCCAGGCATCTCACCCTGCCGTACCATCGGCTCAGGGCAAGATGGTCAGTCTGGTACGTGAGCAGAGCCTGGTATAACCACGGTTAGAACCGACCTCCTCCACATTTCCCTGGCTCTCCCTGATTTAAGAGGAATTCCCACCAGGAAAAGGAACCTCCACAACTCCACTGCGTGGTCCTGCAGGCACACAGGGAAGCTTTACTGGAGCTGAAGGAAAGGGGGGGATCCCTCTGCGGTGAAGCATCCTCCCACCCTGCCAAGAGCAGCACTCTCAGGTCCTGGTAGGACTGTGCTCAGCACTCCTCCAACACAGGGCTGGAGAGTAAAGGAACAAGGGAGGAATTTAATTATAGATGAGGCAAGTTCCCAGCACTCCCTTCTTTTGGGTTAATCCCACAAAGTAGAAATTGGAAAGTCTGGGGCAGGAAAGGGAGGCGGTAGCCACAGAGAGGAAAGTAAAATACCACAAAGACAAGGCTGATCCCGACTTCACGGCATTTTTGCATGGCTCGTGCAACCTCTGCCAGCCCCTGCTCTCGCTCCAGTACTTGAAAAACACGGCAAGGAGAGCAGAAATCTGCCTGAGAGCAAGGGCTGCCTCTGACTGGAAGTGAGGAGATATGAGATTCGGGGTTCGCTATTTTTGTACATGAGCGGGAACTGCAGAGCCATTGCAGTGGTGCCAGAGGGAGAGCCTGCCACTGCTGCCTGCCAAGGGGGGGAGCAAACGCTTCTCAAGACGGCTCCAAATTACCATAGTGTTGCCCCCATGATGGGGTGTTACTTCTGGATGCTCCATTCACTCACAGCTTCAGCCCCTGGTGCAGGGAGGCTGGAGAGGTACAGAACAGAGCTGCCTGCACCGGGCACCACAGGTCAGATGGAGGTTCCCCACTTCTCCTGGGAAGGCAGCTTCCACTGTACCCCCGAAACCTTCCATCCTCAGTTTACTGCCAGGAGAGCTCCCACCCAACACAAACATGTCTTTAGCCACTTATGCAGTAGTGGAGAAGCACCTTGGACTTGGCAAGAGGCCCTGACTCCAGGGCAGTGCTGGAGACGTCAGCCACCGGCTGGGAGGTCCCCAGCAGCTCTGCTGAGCCTGCAGGGCAGCAGCAGGCAGGACGCAAACAGACAGCAGGAAGAGAGGGAAAGGCTGGGAACAGCAAGGCCAAACACAGAAATCCAAGATAAACAGCAGGAATGCTTTTCAGTTCCCAACATAACTGAAATCATCTCCACCCGAGGGGAGCCCACAGCTTGGCTTGCACACAGGCCACGCGAGATGACCTCCGGCCACCCACCCCGACACCAGCCTTGCAGCACGGGAGACAGAAATGGCTCACATCAAGGGACGGCAGGAAAGCACCCGCCAGAGGGGTTAGCACAAGCTGACCCTGGATTTTCAAGAGGAACAGTTTCCTCAGAGAAATGCCTTTCCTCAGTAACCCTCCAGGTACCAACCAGTACAGAGGTGGTCCTCCTGCTTCTCATTTCACTGACAGGCGTGCACCGCGACTTGCCAGCCGACAAATGCCAGAGGGATGTGCATGGGGACAGTGACAGCTCCCCTGGTCCTAAACACAACTGCAACGCTAGCAAGCTAGAGACGCGTCTGAAACTCTCAACAGCAAACGCTCAGACCTTAGCAAGGCAGCGAGCTCCCCAGCACCACTCCTTAGTAACAATCATGGTTCTAGGAACAAGGCAAGCTCAACCTGATGCAGACCTGCTCTTTCCTCGTTCACAGTAGAGATCACAGCGTAAGGCAGCGCAAGGTAACTCTCAGAAGTACAAACAGACGCAGTCTTGCAACTTAATAGCTCTCATTATTCCTTTATAACCACAGTCAGTCCCCCTGTGAAAAAGTCCCTAGGAACATGTGTTCCAGAGACACAGGAAAAACTTTAAGGGAATTCCTGATGAGAAGCAGACCTCAGCAATGCTGTACAGCACCACCATCCCTCCAGAGAAGGGATAGCTGTACCTTGGCACCTTGACGCCAGGCTGTTACACTGCTAATAGGTATGATCACCTGTACCTTTACCATGCGTGAAGCAGCGTAAGAAAGCCAGACAGGGCACCCAGACGTCCTTGCTGCTAGCCTCTGCCTGTTTTGCTGCTCTTTGTGAGCTGAGTAGAGGAGGAAGACAGCTAAGCAACGTGGGCCTTACCTTTTGTTCCAGGGGGCTGCAGATTATCTCCAGTCAGCGAGCACCAGCCTACGGGAAAGATGTCCCGGGAATCATATCGGCACCAGTAATCGAAGGCACCTCTCCAGCCATCAAATGTTATGAGGACCTCAGAACCTCTCACCTCCCCAATGGTGGCCGGGCAGATGAAGTGAGGGTTCTTCCTGTCCACTGCCTCCAGCTTCATACCTGTCTTGAAGAAGTTTTGGGATGGAGATGGTGGTTCCTACAAGGAGAAGTTGAAAATGCGCTCAAAGAGGATATGCCAGTGCCTCCCCGAAGCCGGGCTGTCCCCTGCAGCAGTGCACTCACCTCCACGAGCAGCCGAAGAAGGAAGCTAGCGGGCTGCGTTTGAACCCCAATTAGGTGTGCACGCGCTGGCCCAGCTACACAACCACATGCCCGACAGGTCAAGGGGCAGTGAAGTGCACTACCGACTGCTCTGCATCACCTGCCTGCTGGACCAAATCCAGACAGTGGTACTTAAACGCTGCACCCTGGGACAACTCTGCCACGCAACACAGGCAGAACATAAAGCTCGGAAGAAAAGAGCCTCTGTAGGATACTCTCACCTTGTGTCTCAGAATCATTCTTCCCCCACCTCCACCTTTGCTAGATATGTGAGAAACCTGTCAACCATCTTTATCAGGGCCTTGCACTTCCTAGTTTTTTTATCCTTGAGATACACTAAAGCCACACCAACCAGCCCATACCACAGCACACACCTCTACACTGGCTTGTCCCTCTCTGACTTCACCAAGGGTATGAGAACACAAACTACATCATCATTCTTGCCGTGTTGCCTCACAGCAGTATCTGCACTCCTTAGCTCTAGGACACGAAAGTTTCAGAGAGAGGTGCTGACGTCCACGTATCGCATTCCTGACTTAGAGTGGCACCTGCAGCCCAAGTGAAAAAAAGCACACCTCTCCAGGCTAAGACACTTTCTTAGTAGACCTCTGCTTGCACCCCCACACTGCTATGACGCAGCAGCAGAGGGTATGGGTCTGTCCTAGAGAAGCAGCACCGGTGGCAGAGCTGGGCAACGTTCATCTCCTCTGGGATCAGCAGATCTCACACGAGATGCCAGCCGTGATTTTGGTGCTCTGAGGGGGACATGCCAGAAGGATGTCTTCACAAACAGTACGGTACAATACCTTGTGAAAAATCCGGACAGGAGCCATCTCTGCTCCATTCAGAGTCTTCAGAAGGAACATGGGCCAAGAGGAGGCATTCAGCCGAAAGCCTGCAGAGAAAGAAGCAGAGACAGAGGCTTAAAGGCTGTGGAGGCCACAGGATCCAGCAGCACACCCCTGCTCTGATGCAGACTTTACAGCGGGCGCACACTGATCCCATGCTATCCTCCTCCTCACGCTGGAGAGTCAGGTTTGACCTTATCCAGATACTCTGAACGCAAAACATGATGTTGTTGAAAAGAAACATCTGGAAATGGCTGTTCGACTGCAATATTCGCTGATCATAACAGAAGTCTCTCCATTGCCCATGCAGGCAGAGCACTTCGTGCAGCGCTAGTGCTGACAGCTTCAGTGGTCCTGCTACAGGGGAGACATGAATCAGCAAGTACTATGAAATTTCAGGCTAGGAAATTTCTTCCTCAATAGGGAATCCCAGCTTCTCGGTGGCCTCCTCCACCTTACAGAGTCACCTGCAGGGAAGCTAACCTGAAGAAATAAAGAGGCTGTGACTTGGCTGGGAAACAGATTTAACCATTACAGGAAAGGACGGCAGGTTTTGGGTCGACACCTTCTGTGAAAAAAAGTAGAGAAGTAACACAAAGGAGCTTACAGGAGAAAAAAGTGAATTTACATGCTCTGCGTCTCTGGCACTGAATACGACTGCACAACTGCCAGAAGTCTCCAGATACCACAAAACACCACCTTTGCTAAAGGTGTATCTTCCTGTACAGGCAACTTCTGCTGCTCAGTTGAACCTGGCATTGCACTTTCTGTATTTGTGGTGTTTTGACGGTTGCCCTGAGACTGGACCTAGAGGGAGAGCATCCCATGATGATTAACAGGGCAAGGTTTTGCCAGGGTTGAAATGCCAGAACACAACCAGCTTGGTAGAGGCCACCTTGCCAGCCCTGCACCTCTGTCAAAGCAGCCTAGAAACTGAACAAGCTCACCACAAACCTCAGGGGACGGGAGAGCTAAGCTCCTAGAGGGCGGCGATAACCTTTTATGTGAATCATGCATGTAAAGAAGGGGAGCAGCAGCAGACACCTAGAAGTGGAAAATGCTACATGGAGTAGAGAAAATCCTTGCCGTGTTTTCTGGGCCCTTGTGCTCTGCAGGCAGAAAGGATGACTGCAGACCTAGCTATTTGTTACCTGTCTTTACACTGGGTGCAAGAGAACCACTCTTGCCTGGCCCAAGGTTAAGCAGGCAATACAGACCAGAGCTGGGCACGCAGACTTCTTCCAGAGTATGAACCCTCTCCTCTGGCACATCAGAAAGGAGTTTTGCTCTGCAACTCGACTACACTTATTGCCATCTGCTGGCAAAACCCAGACAAGGCACAGGAGGGACCCATCCCTGGCCAGCGAGGGCAGGTACCTGCAGCAGAGCTGTGAGCTGCACCCTGGGCCCAGGGTTTCACAGAGATGTCTGCAAATGGACAGCAGCATGCATGAAAATAACATTAAAAATGGCAGCTTTCATATTAATGGGGGCAGCAGGTTTTGCCTGCAGCGATTACGAAGGGAAAGGGTATAATTAGATTTGCGCACGCATGGCTTTGTGTGGTGTGATGGGCCAAAATATGCACCTGCTGATGGTTCCTCCTTCTTCACAAAGGTCGGTCCCAAGCGTGCCACTGCAATTTAGACCATACTTCCACCAAAGCTCACAAATGGTGCTCCAGGAAAAAAGAGGAATAAATAAATATTCCTAACCCAAGGTATCCTATTAAAGCTTTCGTGCATCACTATAGATTGGCTCGATATTATTTGGGGAAGTGCTAATTGAGAGAGAGATTTATGAAACACTTCAAAAATCATGGGCAGCAGAATGCAAAGGCAGCTTAATCTTCCTGCTCAGTCAGGAAGGAACCAGCAGATCAGCTCATCATCTGGCCAGTGCCCAAAAAAAAAAGATGTGTGTTTAACAGAAGACAAGACTGGAAGAAGTATTCGATTGTCCAGGTTATTTAGAAAGCTGTAGCCAAGCAAAATGAAATAAATAAACAGATGAAATATTGCAAGCGTCCCTTCACATGAGACAGGGTGTAAATCACTGGGAACCTTTTCAGACATTATGTTTCGCCATCAGACACTCTCCAGCTAACCGGCTATTGCCCCACAGACACCCAGGCACAAATACACTCAGACAGCACGAATGAAAATTGAAATGCTTTTGAAATGACAGTGTCAGAATTAGCAGTGATATAGCAGATGCCTCAGCCCTAATTGCCCTCTTGGTTATTCTCTACATCAAGATTTACGGATCCCCAGCAAAGCGCCTCCACCCACCGGCACTGCGCCTGGCTCCGAGGGGGAGTGCAGGGGAAAGCACGGCCGGCCGGCAGCCGTTTCATGTCAAGCACACCTTTGAGATAACAGCGTCTGCAACAGGATCAGAAGCCTAAAGCAAAGGGCAACAGCCGGAGACCAAGCCGCTGCTAGAGCTTTGTGCCAGCACTGCCTGTGCGGCTGTGTGGTGTCTCCCAGAAAAAAGAACCCGGATTCCTTCTGTCCTCACACAGGCAATCACCCAGGAAAGGCCATCACAGTTCCTCTGCCTTCAACACTACTGCCTGCCCCCCCCGGGGTCACCAGGACTTCGGGGCTCCCCTCGATTGCTTGTGTGCCCTCTGGGAAACAGAGTGGCTCTGGCATTCTTTCAGACAAATGTGTGGAAAATGTGGTTTTCGTTTGAGGTACACAGGGAGAACTTCAGAAGGCATAAGAGCATGGTCAGCATGTGTTAATCCTGAGCTTGAGCTGCAAAGCAGCAAGCAGCTCCACCTAAGTGCAAAGACCTCTTCCATCTACACTCTAAAGCATACCTCTATCCACGCCACGATGTCCATATGGAAATACAGACCTGGTGTGGGACACATTTGTTTAACAGCCCAAGCTAACAGGGCTGGTCTACAACACAGTGTAGGCATGGGCTGTCCATGGACTCTGTCCCAAGCACAGAAATATAAAAAACCCCAAGGTTTTCCCCACAGATACTGTAGGTGCTTGCTGGACAGCTGAATTCCAGCTCACCCAGTGGAGGCTGCAGCATCCCTCCATTCTTCTCACAGTTTCCTATGGGCTGGATTTCAGCAGAGTCCACCAGCCGCCAGAAGTCATTCTTGTTATCGCTGCCGTCGAGGCGCAGGCGGAGGCGTGCGCCTGTCAGACCCACCACTGTGGCAATGCAAGTGGAGGTCATGTTCCTGGGGTCCTGGGCTTCTAGTTTCATACTGATCTTGAATTCGTTTGCAGGTGGAGTGTATGACTGCAAAGAAAAGAACAAGGACCCAGTTAGAGACAGGATTTCCAATATATGCACCGCCTCAGTCATAAAGCTTAAGCCTTAAGAGCATCAAAACTGATTCTACCGAAGACTGACGGCGTCCTCCAAGCACGGCACGGGAGCAGACACCACAGAGAAGCAAAGAAAGTTCAGCGAGCCCTGGCAGGTCTGTAACCCAGACCACCATCTTTTGGTACTGCATCATCTAGACGACAAGACCTACCCTCTTCTGTTAGCCCTCCTCTCAGGAAAATGACCCACCTGACCAAGGCCCAAAAAGATATTCCTCTGTGCTGCTGCCCCTCTGTCCGGGCCCAGGAGTGCCACGTCATTTCACTCCTGTATCCCCTCTACTCAACGATATCACCTCTGTGCTCAAGTACCCAATGCCTGCGGGGTGCTATTCAATTCACAGAGATATGGTGAATTCTAACAAAAATCTCCTTTCTGGGCAAGATTCACCAAAACCTGGATCACAGCCCGCTCAGAACATTTTCTCCAAGACCCTGTGCTCAGCAGAGAGAAAAAAACATTCTCCTGGTCCCATCTCTGTGTCTCCTGGTCCCAATCCCCACATCTTCTGCACTACCCTAACATTTGCAGCACCTGAACGTATCTTTTTTTAATCTTTGCTTCAGCAAACTTAGATTTCTGTTAAGTCTCCAATATCCTTAAGCATCTTCCTTGCCAGAAAAGGGGCCTACTCCGGGCACAGAACCCCTGGGTCACCAATGGACCATCGCCCTTGGCCTTTCTTGTTTTCATTCACCCTCTTACCTGCTTGAAGCAATGGGCAGGAGCTGGGATGGCACATGTCTCTTTCAGGTATTTCTCCCAGGTGAAGTGACCTGAGAAAAGGATTCAAATAGGAACTGATGAGCAAAAATCTCAGAACAAGAGGTGGCTGGACTCCTAACGCCAGCAGTTCTCCACTTCTCACAGAGGAGGTGCTCACAGGCAACATGTTTTCATTGAGATCCTCTGATGTTTGTGACCACAGAAGATTTACAACTGCAGCTGACAGGCAGAACAAAGCATGGTGCTGCCTACGGCATCTCACTGCTTCCATGCTGCTGAGGAGGGCCTGCAAAAAGTGAGGATAACAACCTACAACTTAAAATAAAATACCCAGCACACAGGGGAATCCGTGAAGTCTTCCAGACAACCGCCCCTTAAAAATTATTCGTTAAACATGTTGCTCAGTCTGGGGATTAAGAAGAGTCACTGCGGGCTGAGAGCAGCCCCAGTCAACAGGAATCTCTGCACTGTGCTGACTTTAGGGTTCCCCCGGTCCAGCACGCACGCAGCCTGCCCCACGAGCCAGCAGCACGGAGCAGGTATCAGCTCTCCCCAGCAATGAGTGGACAGGTCAGCAATTAATTTCCTGGAGCAGACATGGAGTCCGTAGCTTGGGCAGGATGGAAGCAGGGATCCTCCAAACGGGGATTTACCGAACAGAGGGGCTCACATCCAACACCAAAGCCCCTTCACTGTGTGCTGCTGCTGGGGGAAATGAATTTTATCCCTGCTTGCACCTTTCCCATGTGCAGCAGGAAGGGGGAAAGCAATATGCCATCCAGGGAAACCTGTTATTAAATGAGGAATTAAAAGCTCTCGTGATCGGAGCAAATCATGACTTCTGCCATTTAAACTGAGCAGCTGGGAAAGGATCCTTCCAGCATGACATTACTTGTATTCATCTGAATGGCTCCCAGGAGACTGCTGTTTTCAAGTCATTTCAAGAGCATTGGTGGCGGCACAATTAAAGAGCCAGCTACCGCTTCCCCTATTCATGTCAAGTTTTTAATCAGTCTATTTTCAAAACAAAAGCTACATTAAGAGCCATTTTAGCTACGGCGGTGCACACCACACCTCTAAAAATTCAGGCATTAAGGTCAGTACACGTTACTTTAGTTTTGCCTCATGTGCACAGAGAAGCCTTAAGGACCCGATAACCTACGAGCTTCAAAGAAATAAAGGAACCGTTGCTTTCCTGCCACCTCCCGTACAGCACACTGTAAAATATAGCGGAAATTCACAGAAAAAAATACTGTTTCGCTGCCACACTGGCTGAATATATTTCTGTTTAGAGACTGACAGCAGCTCCCCACTCCTCAGAGCACACATTTCCATCCACTGGCATGTGTTTTTTTTTCAGCCACCAGTATCGCACGGGGGCGAATGAAGAAATTCAGCGATCCACTGCAATGGTGCTCTCCAAACCCAAAATTCTTTTGCTTTAATTGAAGATACAATTTTACACTTGGTTACGTCAATGAAACTCTTTGTATTAATGGTGTGTAGTAACTACCCACTCAACGCACACCCAGGCACGCCTGGCATGGAAATGCCTTACTGCATCCCAGCCCTTAACTCTGGTTGCTGATCTGGCTTGTCTCAGACTGGGGTGGCCTTTCGGAAGCCCCCATCCATGGGAGCACAGAGGATGCCCGCGGGGACAGCACCAGGGCCAGGAGTGCAAACCTCAGCCCCAGGGCCTGAGCAAGGATCCTGAAAAGGATCAGCTGTGCTTGACAATTTTATCTTAAAAAAACCCCCCTCCTCAGCTGGTTTCAATCCCTCACTATTAAAAGTAGTCATGGTTTTAATCCTTCCACTTTTCTTTCACTCCGAACCAAGCGAGGCCGCTCTGCTCCCTGCAGCAGCTCACGCCACAGCCGAGATTGACGCCGCGCAATCCCAGCAGGAGCAGTAAATTTCTGAGACAGCTGCGTGCCTCTAAAAATAGTGTTTGGACATGGAACTTATTTGAGATTAATTCTAGAGCCTGTTGGGACCCAAACACCAGACGAAGACGCACACACACCACTAGAACTGCAGCTACTTACGACTCACGGTTCTGGTGACTTATTTTGCAAAGAAAAGCAGGAGCAGCAGAAAGACTTCTCTAAACTCTAAGAAAAGACAGAGCCGATAGAGCAGGGTTAAGCCTTCCTTCCTTCTCTGTTCGCTGTTAGCCGCTTCTTTACATAAAGTTGGCACAACAAGGACAATTAAACACCGCACTTCTTTTTCAGGATTACTCTCAAACCAGGACAGCAACCGCGTACTGAAATTGGAGGCTGCCGCCGTTGTCCCAGCGCGAGAGGAAGCTCCGCGCAGAACGTAGGGAATGGGTTTAAATGGATTCAGCAACAGCGTTTAGCTCACGATGCAATGCTTCTCAAGCAGGAATTTCAAAGTACACTTAAAGTTAACCAAATATGATCAGCTTCAACCTAAAGACTGCAGGAAAAATCAGAAGAAAATGACATCACACAAAAGCTGGGTGTTGTTTTTGTGGGGGTTTTTTTTACAACAAAGGGAGAGCTGCCAATAAAATAGAAAAAAGCAGGAGGCACTTAAGGTTTTCTTAACCAGGGAGCAGAGAACAAGCCCTGAGCTCCACACTTGAGAAGGAACGCGTATGGTTGAAGATGGATACATCACACTTGGCTGCTCTCTCAACCTCAGCTCCCCCAAATCCCACTCTCCACATTGATCCCCACTCCCTTCCACCACGCAGCTACAAAGAGATCTGCTCTGGAGCCCCCGTGCCAGCCCCGCTGCCAGAGCTGCCGGCTGATGCCATTTTACGGGCTCGCTGTGCACCAAGGTTATATGGCCTGAGGGAAACATTGAGAATATCTTGCTCGTTTTCTTGTTAGCACAGATGAACTATTTTGTATTCTGTATTCTCTCAATATTCTCATTGATATTAATAAATCGGATGCCTTACTGTAGAGGGACGGGGCATTTTAGTCTGCAAGATGCTTGTTTCTTATCTGGTGTGGGCAGGTAATGCTGGAGAGCGTTTTGTGAGTGTTGGCCAAAAACCCCTGGCGGCTTTTCTTCAGTTCCCAGTGAATCACTTTCCTTCATAAAAACCAGCTGATCCTGAAGTGTCCCTTTTATTCCTGACAGAGCAGGAGTGTCCTAGGACAGAGCTGTCTGTAGGGACTGAAATTCTCTCCCACCCTGAAAAGCAAAGGGGAACACTCGCTCCCAGCTTCCAGTACAATATGCAAAATGTCCTAGCAGCCCCAAAATCACCCTCTATTCTGCCTGGTCTCTGCCTTCTCTTCCATCCCCCCTCCCTGACAGAGTACACCGCACTCCCACAGACAGGAAGGATCATTGTTCGAACGGGCCGTGTTCCTCTGTATAACACATCAGATCTTCTTTACAGGAAGAAACCAGAGAAGGACACAATGAGAAACACCACGTTTTTGTAATTACATCTGTGAGCTAAACAAAAGCCAAGGACTGTAAAACTATACGACTCCCTGTAACTCAGCTGTGAAAATGCCTACTCAGGGTGACTGGCGATCGCTTCTGCTCGCCTTCGGAAAGCTCCTTACCACGCGCTTGTGCCAAAGGGAGATATTACTTGCAGGCAGAGTGTCAGATTTGGGCTCTGATGTCTTAACCTTTGAAGATATTTACTACAAACAAAACACTCCACACACCCAAGGGGTCAAACTACACTAGCTGTGAACAATGCAACTCTGCACCCTTGTGTTTGGATTCTCATCATGTTGCATTTAATGTGGATGTTTTGTCCAGAATTTAAATGAAGATGGAGTTTGTGTTTATATCTTTAACCAAAGTCTGGTTTGGGCTCAATTAGCATTTCAGCTCCCGAGGGGTCATCAATCCAACTGAAACGATACATGTGCGTTTCAGGTCACATCTGGGAAGGAGAACGTGCCCTGCTCAGATCAAGGCATCCCATTAAAGTCTGCAGCCCATATGTGTGTCTGCTAACGAGCATCAAGGCAGCACAGGAAAGCAGCACGGTTTGAGCCAACCCTGTATGAAAATTAGCAGAGTATCGTCTCTGCTCGCAGATCCAAAGGCGACAGCGGCCTTCCCGACGTCTGGGCGCAGCCTCCCACGGGGTCAGCTCTCCCACCGTGGCGGCAGAGCTCCTGCACATCCTCCCCATTCTAATTTCCAGGCACTTTGCTCAGCCATCAATCTGGCTGCACGTTCTCCATCGGCAGCAGCTACAACCGATGACACGATCCCGCTCACTCACTGTCTTCTCAGAAGAAACGCGAGAATGCGCGAGCCAAAACTAATAGGTTTCAAACACCACGACGCCATCTGCTTTGCTGCTTCTCAGAGGTGTCCCAATTCAGTATTAGCTTTGAGTAGAAACCCCTTCAGCCTGGACTGCAGGGTGCTCCGTGACAGAAAGCTGCTGCAGTTTCACCCCCCTCGCTGTGTACCCCAGCTTTGGGCAGGGACCCCCGATCCCTGCTGCTACACCATGCTGAGCAGACACGTGCATATCAGCGTATCTGCGGTGTTTCCTCCCGAGGCCAGCAAGCCCTGGGAGGCAGTGAGGTGCGGAGGTTGGACGCTGCGTTACCCTGAGCGCCGATGTGAAAGCACGGCTCTGAATTCCACAGAAAACTTCATTTCAGGTTGATGTTGCCACTGGACAGCCACCAGTCCTCTGGCATCTCGGAGGTGCTAATAAACTTCCTCCCCTTGGAGAAGGTCCTTTCCAAACCGTGATCCACAGTACTTCAGTATAGGGACAGACAAGGGCAGATGAGATGCCCCAAGAGAGAACGGCGAGGGCTAATGGTGGTGAGTCCAATGTGCCCAAGAACAACCACCCTGAGTCTCGCTTCAGGGCCCTGGATAACCGAGCCCCTGAAGCACAGCAGCCACTTCAGCTCTCTCAGGGGCTCTAAGAAACACAGGTGAGCCCTTCATGAAGGCAAACACGTGTTTCCTGTCAGAAATGGCTTAACTCAGGCAATCATTTAGTTTTTTGTCGCTCAGGACTTGGTGGGAAGTATGGACATCACCTTAATATAGGGACACGGGGAATCTAAGGACATAAGGACATCATTATACTCTGTAAGTAAAATACAGGCCCTAAAATTTTTTACTAAGTTATACAGGCCTTACATAAACTTCTTAAAGTTGGAAGTCACCTGCACATCCCCCCTGAGAGACAGCAGGAACTGCCAGTTCTGTGAACTCAACCTGCAGGCGCTGTGCACAGGGCCACAGCCGCCCTGCCCAGGCACAGGACACCCCATCCCCACAGGGAGTGAGAAGCACCCGACTCCTGCGCTGCCACGGCCAGTCCTCACCCTGCGCTCCGCCGAGCCCGCCGGCATCGCCTCTGCTGGGGTCAGGGCCAAACTCCTGTCACTGGGGAGGAGAGAGTGCAGGTCACACCATGGTTCTCCTCCAGCATCGAGCACTGGGCTATTCACTGCTGTGACCGTGGAAGAGGAGCTTCTGGAGGAGTTAGAGGCTCCTTGTGCCCAGGACTCGTGAAAACGTGGGCAGAGTCACCCCTTGGCACTCACGGCTGGGCTGGGCTGCTCGATCCTGCCTGGTTTAAAAAGGAGCTGGCTTGGCTGTGTTGTTACCCTGGTGTCTTCTCAGCCATTTTTGACTGTGGTCAAGAATTAAACACATGAGGACTGTCCAAAAGCAGTTTTTATCTGTAAACTAACTTGGCATGCTGCAGTTTCCCATATTCAAGCAACTCAAAAAGCTTTTACAGGAAAAAAAAAATCCAACAAAAACCAAAGCACAAACGGGAGCAGGGAGCTCGCTTACCTTGGTACTGGGAGGGAGACTCTGACGGGCGGCTGTACTTGTGCTTTTTACCATCCTTCCAGTCTATGGCTGAGACAAGAAATAAAGCATTTGTGTCAGTGAAGGGAGCCAGCTAGCACACTCTTCAACATTATCTGCTCATGTCACCTGCTTTACAGGCACCTCCGAGGAGAGGAGTGTCCCCCCCCCAGCCATCGTGACCCCAGGAAACATGGATGATCTGTCTAAATCTATGGGGTGTGCTCCCTTCCTCCACACACCTCAAGACAAGACCTGACGTGAGGTACCTGCATCTGCATCTCGGTCTCTGCCTAGTCTTCACCAGCTGGAGTTCTCCCACAATGGCAAGTGATAATGTAAAAGGCAGCAAACTGCTAGAGCTTCATCATTTTAACTACGTGAAGAGGTGCCAAGGCTTGAGAGGAACAAACGCAAAAGCCACTAAAAATGGCTCATGTGGATCTTGTACACCAAGAAGTGGAGCCTGAATCGCTCCTTGTTTACCAGCTCCAGGTTACTGCAGCTGGCCTTGCTCACACAAACAGCCTTGACCCTCCCCGGTGATGGGGACAGGACTTCTCCTAAAGTCTGCTCAACTGCCCCTTGCACGCACAGCACCGGGTTACCACTGTGTGTCCTGAGCAGCTCGTAGGAGAGCACCGCAAAGTGGCACCAACTCCAAAAAACATCTCGTCTGAGAGGTCTTTGCTCACGTCAGCTTTGGGCCTCTGAACTGCAAAAAAGATAAAGTGCCCAAGATAGGTCTGGAAGGTGACAGAGCAAGAAGCAGGGGTTGCCCATCCCTGGGCTCTAGCCACCTCCAGCCCAACGACGGGATGCCAAAGCAGTGTGCCACAGTGGAGCTCGCCCTGAGCTCGCTCCTCCGCCTGCTGCTGCGTGACCGACGTGCCCCTGGGAGTGCTGCTGCAGTCCAGCTCATGTATTTAACAAAGCATTTTCAGGGCTATTCTAAAGAACAGTTTGGTAGTGCTCTATGAAATGTGCCTCGCCCCCACAAAAAGCAGTTCCTCGTGGAAGGAACAAAAAAAAGAAAACTGGAAAAGTTTTGAAATCTCCTGACAAGCAGTTGAAAGAGGCAGACCATGAGCTGCTGCTAGAGTGGCCTGGTGGCTCCTAAGGTGTCTGAAATTGCTTTTGGACTATTGTTTTTGTAATCTTCTCTTCCTGATGCTTTCTCTTCAATACAGTGGACAGGAGGACTGCGTGTAGGTTTTATCCCTTAAATGAACACAAGAGACCTATGGAGTGTAGCCACAGCATCACTAGACATGGACCAGACAAAGAGTCTCCTCAGAGAGACACAAACAAATGAAAAAGCTGGAAGAGCACCCTTCCTATAAATGTATTCCCATAAAGGACAGTATTCTGCCATCTCCTTAAGAAAGCAAGAATAAAGGACACAAAGTATTTAAGTCAGAAGCAGAAAAGCCTCTAATAGCATCCGTGCACTCAAAGTAGCCTCTCACCACACTCTGCAGGTGAAGTTACATCTTATTGTTAACCTTTAACATGCAAAAATCCTTATTATCCAGGCTGCAAAAGCAGTAGAGAGGGAAAGAAACACAAGAATTTCTGCAGGCAAGTAAAGAAAAAAGAGAAGTTCAATGCATTATTAAAAAAGCAGGTAAGTAGGACAGAAACCCACGTGTGCACCACGCAGGTGTTGCTTCTGCAACCTACGGCACGGCATTCGCAGCACAGGTCACGCAGCCGCGCTGGCTGGAGGTGCCCTGCTCCGCGAGGACAAGCTGTGTAAGAGGCTAAATTCAGCCAGCCCAGTCCGTGGCCACGCTGCTGACTAATCAACCTGCCTCTTTTATTACCAAGCCCTCCAGCTGCCTCGCAGCAGGCTCTCCCCCATTCCCTGCTTTCCTTCATTTATTTTCACTTCATTAAAGGACAAGCAGTGCTAGGAAGAGGATAATGCTTCTGTAAGATGAACCACCAGAGAAGCAAAGGAGACGTTTAAAAAAAATAAAGGGAGGAGAGAAATTGAGCATAGAAATCTCCTGCAATAAACCTTGTGAGCGTGTAGCAGATGTGAACAAAGAACTGCGGAGGATGCTCTATCCTCTACGCTTCTCCCTTCCCCCATCCTCCGAAGCGCATGTGATGAGATCACTCCAGAACGCACATGCATGGCACAACACTAAAGGAAATCAATATTTTTGTTAAGCACAAGAAGTCTGAGCAGCTCCGCTGCGGGCAGCCTGCTTGACTTCACCCCTTTTGTTGGGGCAGGCAGGACATGGGTAGCATGCCTGCGGTTGCCCTGAGTACCACGGCTGCCACCGCGTGTAACGGGACAAGAGACTCATGCGGTGAGAGGTAAGCGTCCGTAACAGATCTCATCTCCACAAGGTAGGCTGGTCTTTGGTTTCACGCCTCATTAGAAGGGGGAGGCTTGTGCCAGCGGAGAAGCAGTTTGCCTCACGCTGGGAGCACTAGCAGATGGTGCGTGCCGCAGGCTCCCCAGAGCACCCTCGCTGCCTGACACTGTGCCCCACAAGCTGCAGGGGTGCATCCAGCGAGGGACTCTTCCTCTGCCCGTCCTGGGGGCGCACTGATGAAGCCCTCACTGCACACTGCCGGAGAACCGAATGACTCCGTTTTGAGTGTGGAATCAGCACGTCTCCCACACTCCCACCCCACCGCCAGCCTCCCGATGCACTGCGCTCAGTCCTTCGGTCCACACCGGATCACTGCCGGGCCGTCGGCTCTGCCAAGCATCACCGCTCACCTTTTTGAGGGCCTGGTTTCCGCATTATATCACCCGCTGCTGTCCTTATCCTGGGACTGGCTTGCTTTTAGATAACTGAAGGTGTCTAGGACAAAAGAAATAAACATGAGAAAACTCCCCCATTCTGGAGCACACAGTCATCTGCAACATTAACTAATCACACAGCAGGGAGAAAATAGATGCTCTTTCACCCTGGGTTGCACAGAACATCTCCTACTGAACACAGACAATTCATTTCAATCCCCCTGAAACTATAAGTCTTTCTCCAATATGTGGACAACTTCAGCGGGAGCGGCATAAATAAGCGAGAGGAGCATATGCCAGTCTCTGTGCTAACTCTACAGCAGGTCCCGAGTGGGTGCGTGGAAGGGGGGGGCTGCTCTTGCTCACTAACAAAGGGAGGCAGAGCTGAAATTTATGAAAGAAAACACATGGAAACATAACATTAACTCTGGCAAAGCAGCCCCGCAATCCCCAGCTCACCGCTTGCAATTCAAGTTGCTCGCAGCAGATCTGGGTAATAAGGATAAGAAATTGGACAATGACCCAGGAAATATTTTTGCTATTAGTACGGCAACGAATGTCCAAGTTGCGCCGCATTTTTTTTTCCTAGTTGGAGAAAAACTGGCTGGACTGTCCTCAAGAAGAGAAAGCATCTGCATTCTTGTTATAAGCAAATGTTAGTGAAAAATTAGAGCTCCTGGGAGATGCATCCTGGACACATACATGGAGACCAGCGCTCCTGCACAGCCGGTCTCGCAGGGCAGTGCCTCCTGTATGCACCAAGTCCTGCCAAGCCCTGACAGAAAATATCTAAATGAATGGCTGAGCTGCAAACAAGCCCTCAGGAAAGCTAGTAAAAGCATGTTTTGACACTACACTAACTAATGAAAGATTAATTGTGTCAATATAACTCCATTTGGTTCACAGTGGGGCAGTCAGGCCGGAGGACGTAAGAGGAAGCCGTCCCAGGACGCAATGCTGAGTTTCTGCTTAAAGGGTTATTTACAGATCCGACTTGGCGAGAAGTTTTGATTTGGAAAACCAGGCTTCTTCCAAACCTAAGAGAAACAAAGAGCTTAATTTTCTACAAAAGCGCTACAAACTACACAGTAGTCTCTTATTGCCTCTCTCATAAATACCGTGTGTGTTTGTGCACACTCGTGAAAGGAGTAAAGTTTCTTTTCCTTTCAATAGCAGAAGGTAATCCACACGCAAAAGCTTATTTACAACTTTTAATGCTTCTTTTCATAATTTGCTGCAGTCATTTTTATTAAAAGCTAGCAGTCATGGTAGGAAAAGTCCCCCAGCCATAAAACCCAGGGTGAAAGGTGTTACATAAAGGCACCAGACAAGCATTCACCATCTTTGGCTCTGCACCTCTGCTGTCTGCTCGGCTCCCCCAGACATGGGACGTTCTGAAGTACCTAAACGCTAATCATAAATCTCACGCGTCTGGCACAGGACGGGAGTTCCTGCGCCACTCAGACGGCTTTTGAAGAGCTGCTACAGCCAGAGCACTTCAGAGCCCTACCCGGCGGGGATGCGTAACCCTCCCCGGCAGAAGTACTTGGAGGAAAAATTCATGACTGTGTAGGAGATGCTCAGATGCGATTTGGGGAAGGCTGCGGCTCAGAAGGTGAAACTACTGCCCCCTCCGTCCCCACGCAGCCAGCCACATGGCAATAGGAGTAACCCTAACAACCTGTAAAGCACATGGATGACTGCTGGAGTCCCTCAGCCAACACTGTAGCGGGCTCCCAGCAAAATCTGTGTGGTGGAAGAGAATGAGACATTGTAAATATTGCTCCTATTAAAAAAAAGGTGACTTTTCCTGAAAGAAGACGACTTAGGCTGCACAGAGACTCCACTCTGCTGAGACCCTGGGGACAGCTCACTCTGAAACACACTTCCAAGAAACTGTCCAAATGAGATGGTCCCAGCCTGATTCCTGCCCCCCTTCATGGTCCTCCACTCCAGCTCTGCACCATCCAGCTCCCCCATACGTTCTCACACAGCAATACGTGGTTTCATCCTGCAAGATCATAACTCAAAAATGAAAAAAAAAAATTATGCAAAATAATTAGTGTGCTTCAGGGCCACACAACGCCCAGAAAAGCGCCAGAGCCAAACTCCACGACATGTGGCTTCAGCCTGCCTGCCCTGGTGGCCGCTAGCCCTGCACAGCGGGGACACAAGCCACCAGCCTCACTACATCCCAGGGGCAGGGACTGGTCCCTGCCCTTTCTTCTTTACCCACAGAGACACAAGCCGTGTACCCCAGCTCTCCTGAAGCTGGTGTAAGGCGGGCTTTACCAACACACGGCTTCACAACTGGCAATTCCTCCTGGCTGTGATTTCCTTCCGTAGTTGCCCAGAGAAGCTGTAAAATTTCCATCCTTGGAGATGCTTCAAGTGTGACCAGCTACCACTCCAAGCAGCGTGATCTAACCTTAAAGTTAAGCCTGACTTCAAAGCCAGCCAGCTCTGCATGCAGGGCTGGACCAGATGACCCCCCAAAAGTTCCTTCCAACTTGAAATACCCTACAATTGTATTTCACTGACAACTGACTGGAAGACAAGCCGAATTGCCCTGTAGGCTTCAGCATGCCTGAAAAAACTCAGTGAAGACAACAGACTTCAGTCTAGAGAGAAGAAAGTGAACAGCAGAACAAACAAGCTACGAGGCACAAATGTGGTGTGGATGTATGTGGTCTTTACACTGTTCAGAGATCGAAGACTAAAAATAATCTTAAAGTAATAAACAGCAAAAGCTTCAGTTTGGCATCCGAGGGGGTAAAAGCGATCTATCCACACCGAGAGATCTTCCTGAGCCACCTCAGACACAAACACGTTCCTGATGAGAACTTGTCGGCTGGGGCAATGACATGAAGGACGCAATCTTACTTTTGCGTCAAACAAAGCATCCAAGATTTCCATAGCCCAGCACATGCTGCAACACTCCCATCTCCAGAACCTGACACTCGTACAAAGCTGCATACCAGAGTTAAAACTCCCCTCTTTTTCAAAAGCTGCATGTCTCATGCTTGCGGATACCAGGATAATCTTGCAAGTACGGACCAGACTTTTACATGGTGTTGGTTTCCAGAATTTATACCCTGAAAGGACAGATCAACGTGCAAATTCATTTTAGCATCTAAAATCTAAAAGGCCAACTGATTTGCTGCCTTTTGTAGCAGATAAAGTGCCTTTCCCACAGTTTCGAACAACTTCCACTCACCGAGATATCAAAAGTGCCCACGGCTCCACTGAACTGTCATGGGCTCTAGTTCCCCATCATTCCTACAAGACAGCAAAGTCAGTACAAATACTGCGGCATATCAAAACCTGAAAGCATAGAGACAAAATGAAAAAGTTTGCATTTAATTGCAGAAAGGCTAGGTTACCAGTTGCATTATTCATGTTCATATTTAATTCATTTAAAACATCCACATTTAAATTTAAAGACAGCTCCAACAAACATTCCCACTTGCCGTAGCAAAGCAGCGCAGAACTTGACACAATTTAAGTTCAGCGTGCAATGAGTGCGCGGGACCGCGCTGTTAAACACCTTTGATATGAGTAAGAACACATTGACTGAGTTGATATAAACTAGTTCAGCTTTTGTAAAACGCAACTATCACACGAAGAAGGATTTAAAAGACTAGACCTGATTAGTAATAAAAAGGAAAGACACCACAGGAGAGGCATATAAAATAATGAACAGCACCGAGGGATTGAACTGGGGACTCAAATTATCCCTTCCACAGTGCAGCAGGGCAAAGCTATAATACTAAAAAAAAAAAAAGTACATACCAGGGCGAAGGAAATTTTGTTTATTGGAAACTAACAGACGTGCAACTTCCTCATGAAGGATGTTACCAAGACAAGTCAGTAAGTAACACTAAAAAAGGACAAAGGCATTCAAAGGCAAACCAGCATTTATAACTGCATCGCAGTACGAAACACACAGGCCACCGGTACTCCAGCAAAAGCTGACTGAAAGGTGGGGTGACCAGTGGAAGCCTGCCCACCCCATGACCACGGTACCTGCTGCACTTTGGCAAGGAAAAGCCGAGCACTCGCCTTCCTGATGGGCTGCCAGCACCAGGTCACGGCCAGAGGCAGGACACCAGCTTGAGACAGAGTTTTGTTAGCACCCCAGTGACCCCCTGCATTGGTTAACACCGAGATTTACACCTTGGATATATTTTCCTTTTTCTTGTTCAGAAATAAAGGCAGCACAGAGGCAGCCAGGGCTGGGAAGAGTATCCCAGGGCATGCCCAGCTCAGACTGCCGCTCCGCCTGGCAGCCACACCGCACAACCCTCAGCACAAACGTCGCCAAACTGCATCTTAATCTAATTAGGTTCTCC
>VWZZ01002396.1:112686-127814 GCA_013399095.1 Psophia crepitans | reverse complement strand
CCCCCCGTTCTTACCAACAGGCTCTTCCAACAGCTCATCCCTATCATCCCTAAGGGGAGAATGATTCAATTTACCTGTGCCAGATTGGAAGGGACCTTCAGGGTTATAGGGCAGCCTGCTCTGCAATATTCTTCCACTAAGGGTTGCAACTGCAATGTCAGTAAAACAAAAAGTGAGAAAATGTGGGTGGAAGATACTGCCACAGCTACACAGACCTCGTAAGATGCATGTAATCTCTTTATCTACAAAGCCTCCACTCCTTCGGAGTGCATAATTATGAAAAGACTTAAAGCTGAGGTTCTTAATGTCTCTTCTAGGCACTTCTTTATTCCACTAAAGGCACCACTTGCATCTGAATTATTTCCTGGGGTTGTTTGGACTTCCTATTATACGAGGAAGATTATGGTGAACCTTGGGATGGAGGCCAAGTCAGTTCACAGCGCTACCATGTTTGATTGAAAGGGTAACTGAAGTTTTATTGACGGCGTGCCAAGCTTCAAACCTCTTTGGACAATGCAGTCGCCAGCAGGCAAGATGTTTTCAGAAAGAAGAGGAAGAAAACTACCAACAGCGAAGCTGAAAAATGGTTTTATTAGGTTGGATACATACCCCACAGATTAGGATCAAGGAGAAAAAAAAAAGAAAACTCTGCATATTGCCAGAGGACTGTGAGAATGACGCTTCTTGGAAATCCCATGGGACGGCGACAAGAGAATCCTGGTAGTTTCTTATAATGCAAAATGCCTGCAGTCATTGATTTTCCCCCCCACAAAAGCATGTGTCTGGAGCACCACGACCAGTCCAGCTCGTACAAATCCCATCAACGTAACCTCTGCTTCAACTGAGTTTTTCTTCGTGGGTATCTTTCCATCAAACACTACAATGTTTCCAAAAATAAAGCGCTATCCCTCAGGAATTCTCTCAGGAATTGTGAGGGCAGCATTGGAAGTTCCTGCCCGTCAAGGGTGACGGCAGCGCTGCCATCCAGGTTCTCAGCTGGAGGCTTGGCCATGCCGGGTCCTGCCTCAGCACCGTTCTGGAAGCCCATACATGCACCACGGGTTGCATGGGAGCGTCCAGTTGCATCCCGAGCCGGTCAGAAAACCAGACACAGATGAACAGACGCATATAACCACCTCAGCCTGCTCCTTTAATATCTTTTATTGCCATTTTTAATTCCTAGGGCGGAGAAAGACAGGGCACTTTCAGCTAAGTTGAGAAATTAGAGGACTGCCAGCCTGTGATTTGAAACACTTCTTATCTCTCTTGGCTTTCACACTGGACTTAGCTCCTCAGATTTCTGCCTGACCTGTAGACACTCTAACTTTTGATGGCCTAAAATCAGGGTTTTCCCCCTCAAAGCATGCTCTGGTGAGCCAGCTGACTGACCCCTCAACTGGGTAGAAGGCAATGACCCACAGACAGCTCTCAGCACCAACTCGAACACCAGCCTCCAGGGAGCCAGCACAACCAAGGAAACTAAATGCCAAACAAATCACTGAATGGTCTGGGTTGGAAGGGACCTCAAAGCCCATCTAGTTCCAACTCCCTGCCATGGGCAGGGACACCTTCCACTAGCCCAGGTTGCCCAAAGCCTCACACTTACATGGAAGCTGAAGGAAACTCTCAAGAGCGAGTAGCTGCAAATTTTGCAGAGGTGAGTCAGAATTTATCTTGACCAACAGGGTTTATTTCCTTCCACCTCCCTGTTATCATCCTCCCAGACAAAACTGGAGTTTTATTTCTCCTCATCTGTGCAAAGCTGTGCTCTGGCAGCTCCAAACAAAGGCCGATTAAGCTACAGCACCTCTGAAAGCATCTCTCCTCTTTAGGTCTCGAGGGTCTTATTGTTCATACTAGGAAATTTTTCCAAGAAACACTGTAACAATGGATGTTGGTATTTCCATCTGGAGTACTGATCCCCTTGTGTGATCTGAAGTATCTGATGGCTGTAAACCATTTCTCCTCTTTCTACCAGAAGGATTCTGTGTCATTTCCAACATCTTTCCCTCTCTGGAACTGATTTTACCTTCCTACCATGTAAGAAGTGGACTGATAAACTCCAGACTTCATGACTGGCTCTTCAGAAACACATTCTTCTGAAAGATGTTAAGACACTGAGGTGTGTCAAAGATGTGATCATGAGGAACACACTTCCTTAGCCCCTGAGCCAAACCTCAGGGGAGAACATATCTTAAAAGAGACAAAAACATGCAAAACACTTGGATAGACCATGTCTCTACAACGGAAATATCAACTTTATCACTTCCTTTTGAACACCTTCAGGTTGGAGGGGAGAGGAGATGGGTCAGCCTCTGAGCAAATGACAGCTGGATCATCGGACACTGCCGAGTCGAGCTCAGGGAAAAGCCAGCGGCTCAGGATGAGGGTGAAAACCAGGGAACACTGGAAGGGATCACTCACCACCACGAGGGAGGCTGCAGGAGTTCCCACTTCTCACAACTGCAGAGGAAATGAAATAAAACCTTGCAGAATTCCAGTAAAAATTTCCTTCTCTCAAAAAAACCCAAGCCACTGTGGGCCTTGGCTTAAAATAGAAACATCTTACTGTGTATCACTGCGAGCAGGCTTTGCTCTCCACGAAGATTCAAGAGGCTGCAATAAAAACTACATTTGGCACGCCCCAGGAACAGGATACCCAGGCAGAGAGAAACAAAGAGGAAAAGGCTTAAAACAAAAAAAAAAAAGACAGGTGAGATAGTCTGGTTTGAGTCTGCTAAGAGGAAGCCCCTTAACATGTTCAATCTTCTCAGTACAGACTTTTGGATGGAGGAGCTGGCTTGCTCCACGTCTGCGATTTCTGCGGCAACAGGAGTGAGCACTCCGGCCCTTCAAATCCTCTTTGGAAAGATGGGGGTTGAGTGCTGTAAGAAACTCACACATTGCAGAAAAAATCAGAACTGCTTTTAAGACCAGTGTTGCTTTGCTTCTTAAAAAAACCCCCCACACACTAATAGAAAGGAAACAGTACAAAACCTAAAGCCTCCCCATACAGGGCAACACAGAATCAGAGACTGGGCTGGGCTGGAAGGCACCTTAAAGACCAGCTAGTTCCAACCCCCTGCCACAGGCAGGGATAAGCATCAAGCAGAGGATCCTGTGCTGCTCAGCGCTCAAGGCTTGGCGCAAAGACCTGGGCTGCCTTCCATTGCTGCGCAGACAGGGAATGGCCACCGTGAAGACTGACTGATGTGGCACAGGCTTAAGCTAATTATACAAAACCAACTCCCCTTCATTACAGCTGGGCTTAAGGAAGCTTCATTATGCTCTGGAATTATTTCAGCAGATCCCCACGTCGCTGGTACTGCTGCTGAACTGACTTCCAGACTTTGTGTCACAGTTGCTTCTCCTCGGGTGAGCAATGCCTGCGTACCACATCTCAGTGTGGATGAGGCCACCAAGACCATGGCTCACCATAAATGTTCTGAAGGAGCTTTGGGAAAAGCAGCAGGTCTCTGTTTCTGGGTGTTAAGCAGAGACATTTCTGACCCGTACCACTACTGTACCTCCAGTGGAGCCCTCAAACAGAAACCAACACAGACAACTGACTTTTTGAACGGGTGAGACACCTTCTACCTGTAGAAAACTGAAGGACTGGTGGACTTACCAAGTGCTGTATAGGAAGAATGTGCCAAGGCACGGAATTGAATCTGTGTGTCCTAGGCTGATGTTTCTGCCACTGAACCATCAGGGTTATAACTACTTGGTGTCAGCAGGACTCACACAGTCAAAAGTTAAAAGTTAAAAGTTTTCTGCCTTAAGAAGAGGAATGGCTTGGGCTACAGCAGAGGAGGCTATCTAGAGTGGCGTGCCAGTGTACCCAACCCCCAACCCACAGGGGTCACCTCATATCACACAGACAGCGCTCTGTCGCCCTGACCCCAGCGCATTCTGACTGTAGCCCAACACCCCGAGGCCATGTGCCAGTTTTGCACGTACCTAGTTTCCCTTTCAAAGCAATCCCAGGAGCGTGGAGAGGTGCCCAGATATGGTGCACCCCAACACACCTCTGCACTGGGTCATGCATCCCCCACCGCCCAGGGACAAGCTGGAGGGCACAGACTGAGAGCACCCTGTGAGGGTGCACGCAGGCTGCAGAGGCTCAACGGGAAAGCCAAACTGATGCAGGAGGCAAAGAAAGTTTTGCAGCAATGTGGCTATTTTAATCTGCACTGAGCCACATGCCAAATCCAAAAGCTATTAATGAAAGCAGATGGCTTACAGAAGACCTTGAAATGGGATTCTGCCCATGACAGTTACAAAGTGACCCCACACAAAAGCACACAATAGGATGCTTCAAAGTCTTTAAATAAGAATTTGAACAGGAGTACATTAAAAAAACCCACAACGGTGCATGGTTTCCGTATCATCACCAGGCTGTAACAGAGGCACAACCTTCTCTCCCAGCTACGTGACAGGCACCCTCCTCACAGCAAATCACGACTGCTTCTCCAGACAGCAATTACACACACGATGTATGTGGCCCCAGAAATGTGCCCCAACGTGTGAACTCTTCATAAGTCTCTGTTCAACACCCAGTATACATATTCTACAAAAACCTGTTTAATCAACTTTATTCTCTGCTGGACTGTATCTTATTAAAAACTAATCTCTTTATGGGATGGGCGATATGGGAAAGAAGTATCAGGCAGATGAATATATACATGATTTGTAATACTAATTAATGAAATGAATGTACCTTAGCTCCAGGGGGACAATATATACCCTTGTCCCTAGTAAGGCGAGACAGGAGGTAATCCAGAAAGAAAGGTCTGACTTCCAGCTGTGTCTCTATTGGAAATGTCACGACAGATTGTGCAACGGTGCTGCAAGCTGGATGTGAGAATTCCTGAAAGAAGATTTTGCATTAAGTATTTCTAGTAAGTAAGTTTGATAAAGTTGCAGTGTAACATCCTCAGGAGAGCATAAGCAGGAAAATGCAGCTAGAAGGGGAATAAAAAACCAAAGGGATGGTAATTAGGGGACACAACAGAAATGTAAATGAGGAAAGCCTTGGAAAGGGAGGGGAAGGAGATGATCCCATCCCTTAGATTACTCTGTATCTTGCAAGAACTCCAGCACAAGGGAGGAGGACACTCCCCGGAGACAGACACACAGGGCAAGGTGAAACAGCAGTGAGGGAGATGAGAGCTCAGAGTGCAGACAAGAGCAAACCAGCCCTGAAAAGGTAAGGGACGAAATCACCACTCCCTAAGGAGCTAAAACACTAGAGACGTGGGGGACAACTATGGCTACACACAGCTAGAACCGCATTTTCCTGTCTTTGCTTTCCTTCTACAACTGATCCTAACAACTAAATTGAATGTTTAGCATTAACCCCTGGGAAAATACACAGGATGAAAACTTGACATTAAAGCAATCATCAAGAGTGTAACTCTTCCCTCACGCAGCACAAAGCAATGACCTCTGGAATGCAGTGTTTCTTAGCTTCTTGGGGTCCAGCACCAACACAGTCACGTCCTTACTGGAAAGCAGCACTGGGGGGGGCAGTGACTCGAGTCACACTCAAGGGTGGATTCCTCATAGATCTGTATAAAAAACCCTGTCCATGACTCAACATCCACACAGCAACCTGTCACATACAACTCTCTTTGCCCTCCTGAACCTGTTTTTTCAGAGAAGAGACGGTAAGATGATCCCTTTAGTATATATATCCTCCGAGCGACCAAACTCAGGGTCTCCCCTGCCAAGCCATACGGCCAGATTCAGTCAAGTTCTTCCCTCCAACGCTCGCAGCAGTTGGTTCTTCTTGTGCAAACAGGGGACAGAAGAGAAGTTCCTGCTGATCTGCCCCATCCACAAAAGAAATGAAAAAAAAATTTCCGAACCCACACAGTATGGAGCACAGCCACACAAACCCGGATTTACCCCTGCTAGAGCTGGAGAGGAGTTTGTCTCTGGTGCTTGGAGCACGGAGACAGAGATAATCCAGCCCTTGGTAAAGGGAAAAAGTGATGTCCAGGAGGGCGAAGGGAGAGGCTGTGCCATTACTTCTGCTGCCCGGCCTCCTCCAGCCCAGCAGCAGCCTGCCAAGGCTCACAGAAACTCACTGTGCCCCAAGGGGAATGGCGTGCCAGGGCAGGAAGCAAGCATCTTTGTTTTATTTTCTCACTCATGTAGAGAGTTATTAATTCATCTATTTCTTAGGAAAAGAAAAGGAAATTGCAGCAGTGCAACATGTCAAGAGAGACTTGAAGAGCCAGGCTCACCGAGGATGGGTATTAATTACTGCTTTCTATTTTTATCCTCTGTATAACTCTGGTCTCGTCTGTGACTTAAGGAGCTAAAATCCCATGAGTCAAAACTGTAAATCTACTGAAATGGGTGAAATAACCTCCACAGGCTGCAAAGTCTGGATACAAAGAAATTCTAACAAATGCCCATCAAAACTTCCGTAAATTTTAATAAGAAAAGGAAGCGCAATCTAGCAGTACACAGAAATGCTATCTCAAGACAATTACTCCTAGAGAGGAAAAATCACTAGCCAGTTCCTGCAAGAAACCCTGAACAGATTGCTTTTAATTATGTAAAGAAAAAAATTGTTAGGCTGCTTTACAGTCCTGAAGGGCCGAGAGTTTGGAAAACTAAAAAATACATTGTGAGGCCCTCCGCTGCTGTCTGTACAAGGCACTAGGAAATCTCTTACTTTGGCAACAACATGTACGTACGGTAGGCGCCAGTATTAAAAAAAAAACACACAACCATGACCACAAGCAACCGAAAGTCCATCCTGCAGCTATGAAAGTATGTTCAGTGTCTGCCAAAGAGCTAATGAAAAAAACACGCTCTTACAGACTGTATCTGCTAGACATTAAACTACCTGCTGGACATTTTGTACAGCTTATAAAGCCATAAAATATCACAGGGCATTTACAGATTTTCCAGCTGACAACAATATGAAATAACTGAACAGACCCCAGAACAGACCGAGACCTCTGCTCAGGCTCGGTGGATAACGCTGCGTATACAACTAGAAATCGTGCCAGCAATGCACAAGACAAGAACAAAGCCCATGGTGATGGAAGATGAAGATAACAAAGCCATCCCTCAGCCTCACTGTAACGCTGCAACAACCACGGGACTGCCCAGATTTACAGCGCAGGGGCTGGGATAATGCCCAGGTGGAATCAGTTCCTCCGGCCCTGTCTGGGGCACAGGGAATCCACCGTCAAATGAGCTGCCACCCCCTGCCATGCTGGGGGATGTGTGGCATTGTGTACAGCCACCCAAACCCTTCCATTTTGGGACAGACCTCACCTGTGGAGTCACGACAAGTCAGGAGGATCAGTCATCCGCCAGGATTTATTCCCTTGTGGTAAGAGCCAAGGGCTCCAGGTGAACAGCGATGTGGTGGCCCAGCTGGTTAGAGCTGACACCTATCAGTCACCAGTATCTTCTGGCTGCTGTCATGTCAGCTGTATGCAACACGAGGTACAGCAGGAAAAAAACCAAAACGTTTTACTGAGTAATCTGCACACAAGGACAGAAATACCAACAGCACCAAAACCCAAAAGATGTAAACTTCCATCACCTCGGGAACAACGTGGGAACCATGCATTACGCTGTTTGTGAACTACTGAGAACTACTAACACAGATGTAAATTAATAATCCTAACACTTCGTGGCCGATAGCACACCACTACCTTCCATCTGCAGCTGATACTCTAATGGAGACCCCCACCTGAGGACATTTTTAGTGATGCTGACCTACTTTGAAAGTTATTTTCTTTAAGAGTCTAACAATTGAGGATGTGAGCTGATGATGAATATGCCTCCATGGTCTTTTTGCAGGCAGGCAAAAGCTCACCAGACACCAAGAATTCTGAGGCGGAACCGTGCAATTGCAGTGAGAACACGCTGCCCAGCCCAAACACGGCATCACGCCGCTACGAGGCTCCCAGTTCAGGGCTGCCTCACACTGGGCTTGCTACCAGCAACAAGCAGGGAGTACCAGGTACCTTTCACCAGTCCTGCAGGTCTGGAGACGCAGCATATGCATGCACAGAGGGGCATTTCTCACCAGACTGTTGCAACATCCAGCCACCAGAAGCATTCAGACGACTGCCTGACAACAGGAAAGTGCTCTAGGTACACGCAATAGTGGAAAGTTTCACCAAGGACTTCTGCAGAAGCAAAATGGAAATAAAATTATGAGGTTCAATACATGATGAGACTAAAAACTACAGTGGCAACGATTTCCAGGAGCTAGGCAGACAGGGGCATCGTTAAAGGCGTCGTGCACATTTGTTGCTGCAGTCTCTCCTCACAGGGCTGCAGGAACAGTCGCACGCCACCAGTACAAAAACACAGTCCAGGGAAACGTATGAGCCCCCAAGATAACAATTAGTAGACACTAGTGGCTAGAAAATACAGGAAGGAAGCAGGATAACTGTGTTACAGAAACCTGTAACACAGAAAGCTTCGATGCTGGTACTGCTTTACAGCTAGGAGTCCACCGCAGCCCACTCGGGCTTTGCGAGGCAGTAACTCTTGTCCCGGGAAAGAATTTGGGAGCGCTTCATCCCTTTTTTCACCTTTCCTGGGGGTATGGGGGAAATTGTAGCCTACTTGAACTGTAAATCTCTCCCTGAAATGCATTGTAACAATTTTATCACTGACCAGAATGAAGAACTGTTATGATAATGCCTTGAAGTTATTAAGAAGATCCATTGTAGCGTGGAAAGGGAAGGGAAATTACCTGCAGACTGTGAAAATGCACAATGCATAAAAAGTTCAGCTACAGGCAAAGGAGACAAAACGCCACCCCACGACAGAGAACAATATTCTGCTCCTCCCTACTCAGCAACAGTTTTATCAGCAGTGTCGCTATATCATGTTTTGAAGTAATGTAACTCCTAATGTCATCTTGTTGATTTTTATGAAACGTATTACTAACCAAAAGCTCTGTAAGATGTTCGAGACGTGCATTTTGCTATAAAAGCATGAGACAACTGGGGAAATGTGGTGCTTGAGGTGATGTGTGTTTTATTAAAATTGTACATCACATTTTCACCGACATCAGCACAGTTGAAGGACTGTTAGTTATGGTCCCTACAACACAAGGAGTCGGGAGTAGGGCTTCCCGGCTGCCACACACGCGTCTTCAATACACAGCAGTGCGTGGGAGCCAGCAGATGCTCTCTGAACGCAGAAGGGAAAGGCAGAAAGGAAGATCAAACTACACAAATGATTGGTTTTACATTTACAGAAATTTTCTTCTCTCTAGTAGCCTGCCAGAGAGAAGGTGAAATGTCAAAATGACGAGGTTAAAGTACAGCAATACCAGCCTGAAATCAAGCAAAGCTCTTTAATCATCCGAATAGTCAGGCACAGGATTGGATTGCCGAGGAAAGTCTGAATCACCATCATTGGAAATCTTTAAGAGCAGCTGAGACAAACCCCTAGAAAACAGTATGTGTAGGTAATCCCTCAAGGTCACTCCTAGAAACCTTGAAACAACCAAGACCTTTCTTCATAAGCTTATATCCGAACACACAACCACTGCGGTATTTTGATGGACCGTAGAATCTTTTTTTTAAATTTGCCAGACCAAGACAAAAAAGAAAAAAAAAAAAGGCAAACAAACTCAGCGTACAGCGAGCAGCAGCCTCCGGGCTGCGGGAACATTTGCTTGACTTATTTTTAGAAAGTGGAATTGGTGCAACTTCCTCCTAGTTCCACATCAGACTTTATCAGCTCTTCTGCCCGCTCACTGCGCCTTCACTTCAGTAACACTCCGTGTGTACAGCAGAAACGTCTCCTACCTTACACACGCCGCTCGGGCAGGGAAGGCCATGCTCCGGCGGACGAGGGGAGCGGGGAGGCGAGGGCCCCTCGGCAGCAGCAGGAGGGGAGCGCCTGCCAGGAGGTGCCCGAACACTCCGCAGAGCCCACCCAACACGTTCAGAGCGAGCCTGGCGAGCCAACCTCACCCTAACGCAGTCACCTCTGCAGACTGGCTGGGTTCAGGGACGTAAATCAGCATGGTGTGGACGGCGTTTTGTGCTGCCGGCAGACAGAGCCAAGCCTGGGTTCTTACTCTGGAGAAGTGCTGCTCGTCCCCGTCCCCCCACGACGTGTGTGCAGCCCAGCCTGGCTTCCTAAGGGCTCTGCTCGCTGGCTGCCGGCCACCCCCAGGCTGCAGGCAGCAGGGGACACGGGGAGGGCAGGCAGCCTCTGGCAGGCAGCCCAGGGAGGCTCTCGACCGCCAACAGCCAGAAGGTAGCGGAGGGGGAACACAAGCCACCCTCCCCTTGCTGGAGGCGCAGCTGGACGTGCGTCCCACTGCTTCTAACGCAGGCAGAGAGGGCTCAGCGTGGTGGGAGGCGGCAGGGGCGTTCGCAGAACAGGGAAGGGGAAGAGAGGCCCAGGAGCAGGGGATAAGGTGCAGCCGTCGCTCAAGGGGAGGTCAGGGTGGACAAAAGCCGGCACCGGGCTCTGGCAGGCATTGTGGCACTGCCACTTCCAGGCGGGTGGCAGGCAAGGCGATGGCAAACGGCATCTGAAGATGCTGTGGTTCACTCGGTGCAAACCAGCTGCGGGCCAAAGCGACCCTGAGGTTTTCACACAGCACAGCACTCTGCCAACGCTGAACTGAAAGAAACAGCACAAGCATCTTCCAGCTCCCTTCCAGATACAAATTCCTTGCTGGAAAGCAACCGCTTTTCTGAGCAGGGTCTTTCTCTTGAGCCAAACATCAGCAGTCCTGGGGGAGCTCGACAGGGTGCACCTACCCCCCGCACGCCCAAGCAAACCGCAGCACACGTAGCTCCAGCAATGTGTGAACCGAACTTGTTCCCTCACCACAATATCCAGGAGAAGGGACCTGACACAGCATCCAGAAGGGAACTGGAAGGGTTCAGAGAGGGGAGGAATCATGTGTTTTTCAGTGGGCAAAGATGGAGCTTCACAAATTTCCACTGGCATCTAATTCTACGGTTTCCGCTGTTAAAAACAAAACGGAGCCACAGGGAGGTTTCTGGGCTGTTCGTGGTGTGTCAGTCTGGAAAACATAAGAGCTAACAGAAGTTGGGTAACTCGGAGCACATCGGCTGGGAGGAGGTAGCTCCAAAAAGAGGTAGGCTTCTGACTGGGGCTAATATCATTCCATTTACAATACATACAAAAAAACTTTTGAGCAAGAAATGGAGAGGAGTATATGTATTTGTCCCAGGGAGAAAAAACAAACCAAAACAGTCCTGCATTGAATTCTCACGTCAGCTCCCTCATGTTGGTAATGGCTGTATCAACTCATCTCTGCTCTCACTTCCTTATCTCCAGTGACCAGTTACCAACCAGACAGTGGAGCTGCAAGGGTGACTTACTGCTGCTGATAAAGTCAGATCTCAGGAAGACAAGTGCTGGTAGACTCCTCTACAGCAGCTTAAGACATCACCCCATCCATCTGGCCTTTGGACGAGGCTGCCATGCAAACAGTTGAGGCAGCAGAACAGACGTTCATCTTTTCCTTCGGTTCACAGGCAAATACTTAAACTTTTGCTCAGGATGAGTCTGCATAAAACCGTGAGAGTATGCACTGCAAGAGCGGAGGCTCAGACAGAAACTCTGCCTAAATGCATGCCACAGGTGCAGAAGCATTCGGTAGGTGTCTGAGCAAACCCTGCCCCCTGCAATACTGTGTATCGTGGCGCCTAAATCTGCTAGAGGTTGTCTGTCAGAAACCTTTGTAAAAGGGCTCAGTATTATTCTGTTCTTTTAAAGAAATTTAATGCAGATGGAGATCTCTGCGAATTGAAGTTTTCAGTACCAGCCAGGCTGCAGTGATGCCCCTCTATCGAACTCTGCTGCTTGATGAGAGCTCACGATTGAAACTACCTCTGAAATTTCCCATTAACGGAGAACGCTACGCAGGACAATCAGCAAAGCGCATGGCTTCACAAACAAGAGGCGGCGGTGATCTCCGGTGCTCAGGTGCCCTCACCAAATACTGGTTTGGCACCACCAGCTCAGGCCACTAGACATGGACGAGTGTTGTTTGCTTCAAGGCCAAGCCCAGCAAGACCTGATGACACAAATGGAACAACTCACATGCTTCCTGCTACTTTCAGACTTGCATAATCACTTTAAACATTGACCAAGCATTTTATGAAAGCCTCCACTGCTACATGTTTAAGCTTAGTAAGAAAGGAGTTCTTTACAAATACACATAAATATAAAAAAAACATTTGCTTTTAGGACTAGATCCCATCATCCTGCAAAGAAAGCGGGATGAAACATTGCTCATGTCACGCAGCTTGGAGTGCACGTGCTAAACCAGGGCGTACGGCTGGGGCGAAGGAAGGGGTCAGAGTTACAGCCCTGTTACACTGAGAGTTTAATTGTGGGGATGATTTTTACCTTGGTATGTTTCTGAATTGTGTAAAATATAAATATCGTCAGGAGATTAATCACCTTGTAAAAGCAGCTGGGAGCCAGAGCTGCTGCTCTGTCCTCAATGCATCTTGCTTCATTTCTCACAGACCCCTCCTGTCCATCATTAGGAAAACTTTCAAACATAAATGGATGAGTAAACGACTTAAAATCTGCTTGTCTCATCACAAACTGAACTCCAGTTGCAGCCAAGAAAAAGTAAAGGAAAAAAGACAGGGGGCTAGATGCAAACACTATGGCTTTAAGAGACCCAAACATGCCAGGCTTTAACTTAGGCCAGCGCCGAGCTCACGCTGCTAGCACACTGCTGCAGGCTTTGCAAACAGAAATTCACTGAGCACGCCAAGCCCTTTACCACAAATGCGCAGTTCAAACATCTGATCTGCATTCTTTTTCACATAACAGTACTCAGACATACCCAAAATGGGGTCATTTGGGCCCACTCATTACTACTGCTCCACAGAAGCTCAACTAACAGTTTTCTATCAAGCCCAGCCTGACTATGGTGCTTCAAGGAAAGCATGGACTGACAGCAGAGTCCAGAGCGGGGCAGAGATCAGCTGTGCAGACAACAAGCCCCTGCAAAACCAGCTGACAAACAGAGCTTGTTCAGCTTAGGAAGAGAAAACAAAGTCTTCAAATTTAGCTGCTGAGATCTAGGGAGCAGAGTGTTTTCCACATGCCCTGGAGATCAGAGAAGGAGCAGGCTTAAAGCACAAGACAAAGATTTAGATTAAACACCAGGAAAATCTCTCTAATGGTGAGGAGGCCTGAGTGTCAGCAAACATCATCTGTACAGGATGTGAAATTGCCAGCAGGAAGAGCCTTAAAAGAAGAAACATTACTCAGGAAGGGTTTAGATGTGTACTTGACCTTACCTTGGGGTTGAGAAAGAAGGGGGACATCCCTGGAGGCCCTCTCTAGACACACTGTGTCTGGGGCTACGAAACAGTTTCAGAGATTCCTTTAAATTAGGTACTCAGCAGGGACACTGGCCCCAGACCTCTGAGCCTGAAACACAGCCGCTTGATGAGTATCATCATCATTTTACACCCTAACAGCACCTTTCATTTAAAGACATTAAACTGGGCTGCAAAATTCATCCAGTTTCCAGAGAAGTGACTCAAGAGTTAAACAAAAGTCTCAAAACTTGAGATGCAGGAAAACCAGGGGGCACAGGCTCACAACTGGCAGGGGATGCCACTCACACTCCTGTTCTAAACCTTTCATTTGCTTTCTTTAAATTAGCCGATTTATTTAATGCCAAATACTTGACTAAAAAGCAGATTATCAAAACACAGATTTATCATTTCCTAAGGTGCAAATACCAAAACAGGAAGACCGAGGGTCAGTGTATGTCTCTCAAATAAAAAGCACTTTTAGCTTTAATATAATAAATACTTTAAATCGCACAGAAATACCTGCATTTCCCTCTTGGCTGCTGTAAAGGACTCCCCTATTTCTGTCTGCATTTTCATACCATCTACTGGGCAGATCCTGAACTACCCAACCACACAGCGCCGGCCCTGCAAGGCTGCAGCCCGCAGCTGAGCCCCCCGCGAGCTGAGTTTTACTCCCCACGTTAGTGCCAAGCCACAAGCCCGTGTCTGCTACGAAAGACGAGGGAGGAATGAAACCACCACCCATGCTCCAAATACTTCCAGGAAGAGCATGGGGACACCACAGCCCAGCTGGCTGAAGTGTGAGGGTAAGAGAAGAGGAAGGCAGAGAAGAGGAGAGGCAGTCATTGCTCCGCCAGCATCCTTGGTACAACCCGCCGCACGCCGTCACTCAGGCAATCGAGCCGAGGTGGGAGAGAATTTTTCCCTGATATTACTGGCTGCTGAAGAGGAGCTACCACATGGCTGTTCTCAGCCACTCAGTGCACGGTGTTTACTATAAACAACAACAGTAAACAGAAACAGAGCCAAAAATCAAAGCTGGGTACCCCGGAGCTGGGTCTCCACATCCCGACTTTACCCGTGGAAATAATCAGTTTAATATCCAGCTGCTGAACCCAAAACATCTGAGGCCAAGGGAAGCCAAGTTGCTCAGTGCATCCGAAACTGAGGCCGCCTGTTTAGATTCGCTGTCTCTAGCTGTAGGAATACAGATTCCAAACTGCTGCCAGGGTTTTACACAGGAGCTTCAAAGAGCCTTCAGATTAAACCTGAACGATGCGTGGCTGGAGCCAGCCTGACACTGTATTTATTTTTAAACATCTTAGCGTGCACAAAAACCTCAGATCTTGTCTCAGTCCCAGCTCTATTCAAGCGCCCAGCTCCGGGGGGCTGCGAAGGAGGCGCAGATGTTCCCCCAGGGATGGTGCTGTGGGATTTCTCCGTCGGGTCCCGGGATCCCCCCCAACACCTCCAGCGGCGGGGACCTGCTCAGAGCACCGCTGTCCATCTCCAAAGCACACCGTGGTTACGGGAGGGTTCCCCTGATGTCCCGGAGGGCTCCTGGGCTGGGAAGGGCAGGAAGCTCCCCCGGGCACAACCCGCAGGCAGGGGCCACCTCCTGCAAACCCTCCGGCAGCTCGGTCTCGCTTCCCTTTCCGTGCAAGGAGTGTCCGGCAGATAATGAACGCTGCCGGGGAGGAGGGCAGCAACTGGAGGTCCGCAAAAACCGCTCCGAGGCCTTCGGTGCACACGATAACCGCGGCCCGGTGCTGCTGGACGAGCTGCCGTGCCCGG
>VWZZ01002396.1:66059-103804 GCA_013399095.1 Psophia crepitans | reverse complement strand
CCGCGCCCTGCCTGCAGCACTGAGCGCTGCCTGTCCCGGCCCTGCCTGTACCTGTCCTGCCTGTACCTGCCCTGCCTGCAGCACTGAGCGCTGCCCGCACTTGCCCTTTCTGCAGCACCGGGTACTGCCTGCAGTCCTGGGCATTGCCTGCACCTGCCCTGCCTGCAGTGTCAAGCACTGCCTGTACCTGCCCTGCCTATACCTGCCCTGCCTGCAGCACTGAGCACTGCCTGTACCTGCCCTGCCTGTACCTGTCCTGCCCGCAGCACCTCGCACTGTCTGCACCAGCACCACCTGCACTCCTGGGGCACTGCCAGCACCCGCAGCACCCTGTGCCCTCCACCATGCACTGCCTGCAGTGCTGTGCAACGCCGGTCTTGTGCTGGCAGCACCCTGTGATGCGCTGCACCCGCGCTGCATGCTGTCTGCACCTCCTGTGCCACGTGCTGCCTGGAGTGCTCTCCCCTGCCTGTTCTGCGTGCTGCCTGTAGCACTGTGCTCTGTCTGCAGCATTACTCGCTGCCTGCAGCGCCACGCGCTGCCAGCCCTGTGCAGCACCTCACACTGCCTGCTGCTCCATGCAGTGCCTGCACCCTGCGCTGCCTGTGCTGTGCATCACCTGCAGCATCACGCAGTGCCCCGCAGTGCTGTGCATCAACTCTCCAAACTGTGCGCTGCCTACAGCACCACGCACTACCTGCCCTGGGCACCAGCCGCCTGTTGTGCCCTGCACCACCTGTAGCCCCACGGACGCCTGCAACACTGCGCAGAGCCTGTCCTCTGCCCTGCCTGTGCCCTGCACTGCCTGTACTGTGCTCTGCCTGCGGCACATGTACTGTGCACTGCCTGCAGGGTCATGCACTGCCTGCCCCCCACCCTGCCTGCAGCCCCTTGCGCTGCCTGTGGCAGCGTGCACCACCTGCAGTGCCATGCGTCCCGTGCGCTGTGTGCTGCGTGGGTGGCGGCATCGTGGGCAGCGCAGGCAGCATGGGCAGCACGGTGGCAGGACCTCGCTGGGCAACCTGCCAGGCTCAAATAGCCTCAAACCTCAGCTGGTTTGTGCTGCTCGGAGTGAACAAAAATGTTGTTTCCCCCTCCACCTTTCCCCTTTCTCCAGGCCTGACCTCAGGGAGCACCAAATCAGGCTTGTTTGGGCAATTCTGGGCATTTGTGGGTAGGTTTGGGCGTTTATTCCCTCGTCCCGGCTTGCAGTGGGATGCTCCAGCACCCTGTGCCCGAGCAATGACAAACAGACACGTTGGCTCTGGCCGCCCGTCTCGCCCCAGGCTGGCAGGAGGTGTCGGATGCGGCTGTACCCGGGAATCCTGCTGGCAACTGGGAAACGTGACGTGGGGATGAGCCCTTCGCTCTGGGCACCCAGGAGTCACGCGTGCGTTGCGATGCTTCTCCGGCAGGTCAATGCGTTGCTTGCTCTGCCCGGGGGGCCCTAGGGCTGCAGTCCACAGGTCCCACGTGGGCTGTTCCCAGCATCTCCTTGGCTGTGGCTGTGGTGGAGGAGCTGGGTCCTGCACCCATGAAACTCTGCATGGTCCTGGAGCAGATGTGTCCTTGCTGCAAGGCAACGCAACCTCCTCTGTTACGGTTGCTCTCCCAGCTCTGGTTGTGCTGCTTCGGCTGCAGGCTGGGGGAAACGGGGATGCCAGTGGGAGAAATGGTCTGTAAGACTGGTATTGGGCTCCTTCCCCTCTCCCGGCACTCCTTACCAGGCTGGGTGCTCCTAAACCACTGAGGGACAGGAGTGTTCTGGCGCTGGCAAGTGTCAGCTGAGCAAAACAGGAGCAGAAGGCTCCTCTTGGCCATGGGGCCCTGGTTGTCTTTTTAGACCACCTCCCTTGTTACACTCCTTAATTGCAGCATCCTACCGCTTCTGTGAGCATGAAACCCCACAGCCAACTGAGTAACGTCAGCCGCTTTGATTCATGTTTTAAAATCTACAGACCCCAAGCGCGGTGCAGGCTGATTTACAGACAAAGGGTCACGCTGCTCCCCGCTACCAGTTTCAGGAGGAGTTAAGTGCCGTTATATGATACAAAGAGTATTTCCAGGCACATCTGAAGTCCCACCCTCCCTTTTTAGGGGATCTCTGTGTGTTTGGGATCTTGCCTTGATCCGCTCTGAGCCGTTAAGAAAGGCAGCGTGAGACTTTTCCCCTTCGTGGGAACTTGCTTAGCTGAGAACGGAGGGATCTGGGAATACTAATTTGCCTCTCCCAGAACGTTAATTGAATTGCAGATATAAACTGATATTATTCTGGAAATAAGATATAAAAAGATTTCCTGGCATAGTGCTGCAGATTTTTCTTTATTAACATTTTGCAGAGAACAAAATATGGCTCACGAATACCTGCTGTTAGTTTCACTCTTTATTACAGCGTCACCAACCATGCAACAAGCATGGGATCTGCAGGATGCTAAACATGGAGCCTCAGAGCCTGTGGTGGTCTACAGGAGACAAGAGGATGGACACTGCCAGTGCCTTGAGTTCCTGATCCTGCTTTCCAATAATCAGGTGAAATAAGCCAGGCGAGTAGGAGTTGAGGCGTGATCCTGATGTGAAGGAAGCAAAAACCCCCCCAGGTCCTTCACAGATCAGGGAAGGGTAGGTCCCTTCTTGGCCCAAGTCTTGTGATGGAGAAGGCACTGTAATAGCGGTCATGCAATGGTTGAAAATCACAAAATTGCTCTTTTTTAAGAACTCTCACTCCCCCTTAGGGAGCACGTCTTATTTTAGGGGCAAAATAGTGCTGAGCTCAGCTGGTGGCTGCCTGTGGCATCCTAGAGCGTGGCCAGCGGTGATTTCCCAGTGATGATCCTGAAGAGCGTGACATGTCTGCACAGCAAGGGCAGTGCGAGACGGGCGCCAGGAGCAGCTCAGAGGAGATCAAACGTTTTCCAAGGGACCGTGTCTGTAAGCAGTCGTGGCAACTTAAGCATGGAAAAAGATACAAGAGTGTGCCTGAGCGCTAAGGAGGAAAAAACCTGGGGGAATTTTAGCAAGGGAGCAAGCCCATAAAAAAATCCTGGAAAAAGTGATCTGCAGATGTCTAAGTTCATACCAGGATACTGATGGTATATGGGAAAAATGTCTAAAGAGGAAGAGCCAAAGTACAGCAATACATGGGACAACTCCAGTGGGACTTATGAGTTTGAAAGATGAAAGAAACACACGATACTCATGAGAAAGAGAGAGAAAAACAGATAGGAGATGAAAGTCTCACAGGTACCATGGTTCTCCATCTGCTTTCATAGGTAGGAGACATGCTGGTGGTGCCGAGCAGCCTGGAAGCACAGCTGCTCAGAGTTATGTTTCCCTTGCAACTGTGCCTTTTGTTAAATAAGGAAAAAAAAAAAAAAAGCCTGGAGAAGCTAATTTTTTATGTTTCCGTTTTGACAAAATTGGAAATGAAGAAAAGACAGTTTTGGGGTCTTGCTTTCATCCTTCCCAGTGTACAGTGTGTCAGTGGCAAAGCACAGGATAGGGAAAAGGAGGGAGAAAATGCTTAGAGGAGGAAAGGAAAAACAACACATGAAATGTAGGGCAGGAAAAAATTTGGGGTTTTGAAACCGATGGAATTAGTGATACCAAGGTTTTAAAAAGAATTGCTGTTTTCCCTTCTTCTAAGGCCTGAACTTGACTCTCCACTTAGTCCTGGAGAAGGAAGGAAGTAGGTGAAGCTGTGAAAAACAGACTGCAGGTACTGAAGGGGAGGCGGGAGAGGTGGGGGTTCAGCAAGAAAGCAAGCGCAGCTCCTGCGTGGCCGTGACCCAGCTTGTGCCCAGCTCTCGGGGGCTTATGTGGTGGCCCAAGGCAGGGCTTGGTGCTCAGAGGCGTTGCATCCCCATCCAGACCCCATCAGCGGCGTTGAGCGGTGCTGGCGTTGGAGCCGTATCGTGTTCTGTGACAGAAAACAGGGCAGGTCGGGAAACGGGAGGGTCCTGAGGGAGACTGGCTTTGATCTGAGGGTGGTAAAAGCTTGGTAAACCTGCCCCAAAGCCTGGCAGCTCAACCAGCTTTTAGGAAGTCCAAGTCTAGCAAGCATGGAGTGAAAGCTGCCTTCTCCCCTGTGCCCGTTGCCATAGTCCATCGCTGCCTGTCTGAGATGCCTGGGGAAGCTGTCCTCAGAGGAAAAGGAGTTAAACCAAACCCACTTCCAGCATTAGCTCATCCCCATCCCTGATGGCCCCTGTGTTTGAGACAGCAGAGCCCTTGAACACTGCTCTGCCCCAGCATGTGGCAACCTGTGCTATGTGGTGGGGAGAGCACTGGGGTCTCCTGGTGGGTCTCCTCGTGGTGGCACCCAGGGATGTGGCCCTGTGATGAGTGATGCCGCCCCACTGAGCCCCACACAGATGGGGTCCTGTGGTGCCTGGGCAGCAGCAGGACTAGCTGGGGCTGTGTGTGGACACCCAGAAGCCACGAGAGGCTTTAGGGTGCCATGAGTGTCCGCGAACCTTCCTTGGGAAACCAAATAACTCTGCTCGTGCTGCTGCATTGGGGTCAGGGGAGGTTTATGTTCCTCTGCTCCTCTGTGCCAGATTATAAGATAGAGGCTGAGGCAGCTCTTTCTGGGGCTCAGCTGGAGCCCGGGGCAGTGGAGAGATGAACCTTCTGCAAAACCAGAGAGGTCTTTGCTCTTTGCAGCTGTACTGAGATGAAGCACTGTTGGAGTCGGGGGCATTTTTTAAGCCCAAGCAGAGAGAAAGAAAATTCTGAAGTTCTGGTAAAAGCAGCAAAGCTTTTGTGACCTTCACTGCCATCCCCACCTCCAGCTCCTCCATCTGAGAGGATGCTCTAACACACCCAGCTGGGACTAACCCTGGCCAATGTGCTAAAACCCGGTCTGATACTGACTCAGCACAGCTAGGAGCTTTAGGACTTAACTACAGCAGATCAATTTCTTTCCTGCCTCTGAAAGTTTCACTGCCCAAGTTTCTGCCGTGCTGCAGAGCTGGTGGCACGGGCTCTTCACCAAGAGGAAGCAGGACGGAGATGTGGGTGCTGCTGCGGGGACCTCAGCTGCCGTGTTTCTTGGTGCCTTGCCTGGGCTCGGGCTGTTCCTTTGCTTTTGGGGCCAGCCACATCGTTAGGTAATGGAAAGGCTCCCTCGCTGCTCTGAATCACTGCTGGAGCGCGTTAGGTGAGGCTCCAGCTCCCAAGCATTAATTAGAGCCAGACGGATTTGCAGTGAGCTCATGACAGTAGTGACGTCAGCCATGGATTTCTCAAGTCCCTCTGAAACCTGGGGCTGCTTTCGCACCACGTGTGCCTGGGCAGAGCCCCGTGTCGTGTCACCTGCCCTACACGTGGTCCAAGTTCCCCTGGGCTCAGCACGGTGCGATGAGGTGCACGGGGTCCTTCACTTGAAGGGAAGGCTGGTGCTTACAGCAGCATTTCAGAAGACAATTTCTCTCTCTCAAAAAGAAAACTGCTGCTTTCCTACATTCTTCAAGGTGCCCTCTAACCTTTTCATGTGCTGGTTGACTTTCCTTAGAACTGCATTTTTGTTTAGCTTCATTTTAGCCACTTCAGCTCCTTGTTGCCCGTGCTGCTTCCGTGCTAGACATCCCAACCTCTCGTGCCATCACAGCCGCCAGCAAGGGAAGGGCTCTCCATCGGCCCAGGGAGCGCGATGCTCTGAAGGTGGGAAGGTGCGATGCTGACTTCAGCAGATTTCACACCCCAAGGACCTGGTTCCTGACCCAAACAGCTCCCAGCTACCTCCTCTCTTTTCCTTCAAAGACCCTCGATTGCACCCATCATCGAGTGCAACAGCCTGGGAAAATACCTGGGCTGGCCATGAGAAGTGGGTGAAGCTGAGGCTGATTTTTGAAGAGCCTGGGACCTGGCCACATTACAAGCCTACTGAGGGAAAAAGAAAAAGAGGTGGTGTGGAAAGCTTGTTCTGAGATGGGGATAGGGCTGGTTTTTAGGAAATAAAGTAGTTTGGTTTTGTCTTTGGTGCTGGACAATTTTCAATGCCCAAGAAGAGGAAACTGAGGCAGCATCACGATTTGGCGAGCTCCCTGCAACAATTCTCATCAGTCATACCAAGTGACAGACTCTCTGGATGCATTCCTGGCTCTACACAACCCTGTCATTTTCTTCTTGATTTACACACTCTATTGCACAGAGGCCAGTTGGGAACATCCAGAACGGACACACCTCATTGTGTGCAAAATACAACTGCAAAGCCTTCGGTTGCTACTCTTTGGCTCAAGAAAGGCTGAGAGCTGGCTGTTTTAGCCCTGTCGTGGCCAAAGATGTGGCATGGACAGCGTGATTTCTAATATGGGTGGTTCATTTATTACAATCCCCCACTGACAAGTCAGAAAAGGGATCCAGGACTGGGCTGTGCTACTCCAGCGTTCCCCATGCCTGGGCACCTGGAGTGCAGCATGGTCCTGTTTGCTGTGCTTGTGCCCACCAAGGGGACGGGCAGGCTGGCAGCAGGAGGAGGAGGAGGACACTGATGCCCTGGGGAAGACTCGATCCTGTGGAAAGCTGGTCCCCTCACACGCACCAGGCTGCAGCTCCGTGGTGCAGGCTCCTGTGCCCAAGCAGAGGAGCTGAGGCTGGAGCTGTGCGAGCCCAAGCTGAGCTCTTTCTGCACCATTAGGCTCTAGTAAGGGATGGCAGCAGCAACCTGCCGGAGGGGGTAAAAGCTGTAGGTTGCTGCAGAAGAGAAATAGCCCATAAAAATAGCGAGCATCCACCTACTGCCCGTTTATAGGAGGCAATAAATCCTACCAGATCCCTTCCAGGAGGATCCTGCTTGGAGTAAGGGGAGAGGTGAGCTCCTGCCATCCAGTCAGCCGTGGGACACCCTGCTCCTTGTGGCAGCGCACTCGCAAGGTGAAATAGTGAAATACTTCCAAATTACACACACTTGATTGTGGCATGAATTATTAGCGACTGTTGCTGGAAAGCGTGGTTCACGCAAGAGGAGCGAACGGTTTTTCTGCTCCCCAGTACAGGCGTTTTTGCAGCCAGCTGAAACCACAAGAAACGCGGGCAGGAATTGAGGCTGTTGGAGGTAGAAAGAGACACAGTTTCCAAGAGCTGATTAAAAAAGAAAGAAAGAAAAAAAGCTTGCAACGTGCGTGCTTTCAAAACCAAGTAAAGGAAGGACTATCCGCCATGCCAGCTTTGTCCTCTATCGCGCACTGCACACCGTAGCCTCTTCCATGTCTCTGTGGCAGATTATATTTGGTCATCTGGCCCCAGGGTCTGAGGAGGCTTTGCCTCCTGGTCCTGCTGCAGTGCCCAGACCGAGTGACATCATCTCTCGAGCAGAGGGGACAGGGCTGGAAAAAGACTGACATCCCTGACAGATGCTTGAGGGGAATTCAGCTGAGAGGGGCCCAGATCTCCCCAGCACACACAGGTCTCCTGCCCCATGCCCTGGGATGCTCTGCTCCCTGGATGGAGGTTTTGTGACTAGGCTGGGTCTGATGGTGATGGGGAGGGCTCAAGCCAGAAGTTGGCAGCTCTGGTTCCGCAAACGTCCTCTGAAGTCCCTGAAAGCCTCCCCTGAACAAGAGCAGTGGAACCAGAGCTGGTTTGAACCCAGGTTAGGAAGTGACCTGCCAGGCAGGCGTTGGGTGTCTGTGAAAGCCTTGAGCTGGGAGGAGGTTTGTGAGGTCAGCAATGACACCAGCAGTGTCTGACCCGCTGGCTTGGGGCTCTGTCCTCGTCTGCAAGGATTGCTCAGGGGTAAGCCGCACCCTGCTAGCCCCGAGCCAGCCAGCACCTCTGCTCTCAAAGGAGCAAACTCTGACTTCAGGTTAACTGTGTGTGGAGAGTTTGCAGGATCTGGGCTATAACTGTTACCATCCTGATGCTTCTTAGCAAACCATCAGGAGTTTAAGAAACTGCTGCAGCTAACGCCAGGGACCACTTACATCCATTTTTTCAGATGTTCGTAATTGTCTGGAACATCCAGCTGAGATTCCCACATGCTGTCTGTGCCAGAGGATGAGCTGTTTTGGAAAAACCAAAGGAAAATTACCATGATACTTCTGAGGACATGAGGAGACAGATATTATTTCCCCATTGTTTATAAACATCTTCTTGTGCCTTCAAAAAGTTCAGCTTTACAGCTGGAAGAACCCACGGGGAGATGCTGGAGTTCAGCAGCGACAGAGTCCCCACCGAGGCTGCGCTGACAGGGAGCTCGGTGTGCCCAGCGGCTCCGGCACCGAGCCCTCATGCTTGATCTCACGGTTTGGATGGGTCACCAAGCTTTGAAATGGGAAATTGTGGGGAGCGGTGCTCTTGAGCACGGAGGCCACGCAAGTGGCAAGGGTGACCTGTGCCCGGGGAGTGTGTGGGAAGGTGTGGGCAGTGCCGCCGGTGCAGCAGCTCTCCAGAGACACTGCTGGAAAACTGAGTGCCTGGAGATAGAAGCCTTGGGAGGCTACGTACGGCCGTGAGCCTGCAAAATGCACCGGCTGGTACGGTGCAGAACTGCAATGGCCTTGCTGGAGATGTGGTTCAAGGGTAACTTTGCAATTGCAGCCTGGAGAGTTGTGATTTCCTGATGGCAGGGGAGCTGCCTCCCTAGGTGGATTCCTGAAATATGACAGCGGTTCAGACAGAGTTTGGGGCTCTCCAGCCCCTGCCAAATCTGCTAAAACTCCTGGCAGTGGCCTGCAGGATTCTCTGCCTGCTCCCAGCTCCACCCTGATGGCACCAGGAGCTGGGGCTCCTTTGCTGCCCAGAGCTTGCCAGGCCAGCAGATGGGCACCCATGGCTTCCAGGCTTGCTGAGTCCTCAGCAGCTTGCCACATGGGTTGCTGCAGAGTGGGGATTGCCAAACTGCTCCGCAGCTTGCCAGATGGACCACCAAGCTGGCAGGAATCGTCTGCTCCTCGCTGCCCGCTTGGCAAGCTGTCGGCATCCCTGGGCTGGCCGGCTCCCTGGGGCGCCTTGGCCCAGCACTGCGGCAGCCTGGAAGCATGTTCAGCAGCTGAGACCATCAGGACTTCCAGGTGCCTGCCTGGCCAGTGGCTGTGGAGCAGGAAAGCTGTGAGTCGGGGGAGCCCCAGAAACTGAATCCCACCTCTGGCACTGCAGCACTTCGGGGGTTTTCCTCTGCTGCTGCATCTAGCAGGGCGCCACTGAGGCAGGGACGCCGTGGTCCTCACTCACTGTCACCCCTTGTCCACTGCCAGGGCCCTCCAGGCTGGGACACAGCTCAGGTCCCCCACAAACTATTGGGGAGGGGTCTGGGCTCTGCACCGACCTGCTGATGTGCATTAGGGAGCTGCACGCCACTGAGCCTGGGGATACCGGCTGCTCCAGAGCTCACCCATTCCCACGGTGCTGGGCTGGGTGCTGTCCCATCTCCATGCTTGCCCTCTGATCTCCTCTGCCCTTCATTCATCTGGGCTCCAGCAGCGCAGCCAAAATGGGCTCAGGTCTGCTGCAGATTAATGGGTCTCTTTTCACACACCCCCTCGCCCCCGAATGCACAGGGGCCGCAAGTCTGCCAGGCAATTACCTCCAGGAACATAAGCAAGTTATTGAAAAGCCTTGCTGGCAGAAACATCAGGATCTAATTTCAGCGTGTGAGTGAAAATATTATTCTCCAGTGTGAGGCAAGAAGTGATGAAAGAACAAGAGGCTTTTTGAGACGAGGCGGGAACACCAAGTTACACCAGGACAAAAGTTGAGCAGCGATTTCCCAAACCCCAAACATCCTGCAGAAAGGTTTTGGTTGTGGTTAAACCATTGTCAGGAGCTTCCCTCTAGTCCAGGATGTGATTTCTGGTCCTAGCACACTGCAGAGGAGGTTAGCCAAGGTTGGAGCAGGAGCCAGCGGATGGTTGGGAGTTTGCAGGGGTTGGGGGACGCCTCAGGTGGGAGAAGCTGGGGCTGTGCATGGTCACTCTTGGTATGGCCTCATCTGCTGCCTCATAGGCTCAGGAAGAAGAGCTGTGCTTGGGCACTGTGCCGGGGAGCAGCAGCAGAAGGTTGCACCATGCCATGGGTCTCCTGCAGTGTCATCACTGCAGCCGCAGCAGGTTTGCAAAGCAGAGAGGGTCTAGTGGGTGTATCAAACCCTCAGGAATGAGGTTTGGCACAGCCCCCCATAGGTCTCAGGGCTCTATCACCCTGCCAGGGGGCTGTCCAGGTCTGGTTTGGTGCCAGCCTGCCACAGGGGAGGGATGGGGCAAGCTGTCCTGCCCCAGGCGGGGTGCACAGCCCTGTCCTAGCCTGCCCCAGAGGCAACTGGGGCTGCAACTGCTGGTCCCTGCAAAAGGCCAGGACAGGGGGAGGAGGTCTAGGGCAGTGCTGAGGGGGCAGAGACCCACTGCTCTTCCTCCCCACGTCCCCACACTCGAGGGCACATGAGCCCTTGGGGCTGGTGCGGGTGCACGCCTGCTCTCCCCGCAGCGCAGGGTGTGCGGCACGTGTCTCCAGCAGCTCCCTGACACAAGCCAGACCCCTTCCCAGGCACACTAATCCTCTCAAACGCTCGCAGCCCCCAGTACAACAGCAGCCTTTCAAACCCTGGCACCCAGGAGAGCGGGGAAGATCACACGCATCGCAGGAAAAGGCTGGGGGTGCGTAGAAGGACGTTTGTCTCCCTGAGCTAGGCTTTGGTTGCTCACGAGCTGCTTGCCTTTCATGTGCTTTCAAAGGCAGCACTGATGTCTGGAGAAGCAGCTCTTTCAAATTACAGAACTTCTCTGCCTGCCTGCGTTGTGCTGAGAGCTGTAATCCCAGGCAGAGAGCTGCAGGGGGAGAGAGGCTCACATGGACACGCACGCACACCATGGCTGGACACGCGTGCACAGGCGTGCGCTTGCTGACACACGCACGTACAGATGCTGTGAGCAGGGCTTGGAGCAGACCGTCTCCAGAGGTTCCTTCCAGCCTCTGTCGCTCTGTGAATGGTTTTATCCTTTGCAGGAAATGCATGGAGATACAGCACAACTGGCAACCGCACACACAGCCTGGCTTGGGCTGTTGTTGCAGTATCAGGGTGTAGGGAGAGGTGGTGGGATGAGCTGAGCCTCTGAACAAGTCGTGTCTCTGTGGCTGTCCTGGGCAGGACCTGAGGTCCCAACACAGAGCTGCACAGGCAGGATGTCCCGCCGGCTGTGTGGAGTGGGGCTGCGAGCCTGGGGCGAGCTGGAAGAGAAGGTGGCTGGTGGACTGCAATGCCCTCCTGCCCAGTACGTGGGAAATCCACACCGAGAGCTCCTCAGCACCATGTTCGTGCTGGGCTCGGTGCTGCTGGTGTGCAGAAGCGGGTGGTGGGTTGGCCTGGGCTGGCCGCTGTGGCAGAGCTGTGATCCTCACTCGCACACAAGGTGCGGAGGAGGTGAGTGCCCTGTGGATGCTCTGGGGCAGCTCCAGGCCCTGTCTGGCATCCCCTTTCCTGCCCACAGGCTGCTCCCCACCAGCCACCCTGTGCCAGCAGCGAGACCCAGAGGGACCCCGGGGGCTGTGCTTGGCCCTCGCTTGGCGTCGCCTGCCCTGATCCGATGCCTGTGCTGCTGGAGCTGCAGATGCTGCTCATGCCAAAGGGCTTGGCCGCACACCTCGTGTGTCCCAGAATGGTACGAGCTCTGAGGGCTGGATCCCCATGGCTCTGGCTACGTCTGCGGCCCACAGGGCAGCAGCTGAGAGCCTCCAGACCTGGGTGCAGGGTGTACCTGAGTGGACACGGCGTGGGGTAAAAGAAATGCAGGTGGGAAGAGCAGCCTTGGGCTGGAGTGGAGTCAAAGCCAAAGGGATGAAGTCCTGCCTCCCAGGGCCAGGTCTGTGACATGCAGTGAGCCAGTCCCTGCCCGAGCACCAGGCAGAGGCAGCAAACAGCTTCCTGGGACTGCGTGGAGGCCAGGACCTGCTTGGTGTTAGTGCTGGGCAGAGGAGGGGTCCCTGCGCAGAGCCCTGCTGCAGCTCTGCCAAAAACTATCTATGGAAAGTAGGGAGGAGGCATGGAGTGCCTGAGCGTGGGTTCCTCAGGAAGCCTGTGTCCCCTTCCCTGGGCTGTCAAATGGCAAAAACTTTGGGGCTCAGTTCCTCCGCTTTGGGTGCATTTCACATGACGTGTTCAGAAGAAGGCAAGAGGACTGGAGCCAGCAGGGGACACACTGCTGCCAGCTACAATTGGGGCTATCTCGGAGATGAGGGTGCTGGGACCCCACCCCACCTCAGGCCTGTGGCTGTCAGCACCCATGGGAGGTTTGGGGATGGTTTGAGGTGCACATTAGCCCCCAGCATGCCCAACCCTGCTGGGCAGCTCTTGGCTGACAACGGCTGTTCCCCGCTCCTGCTCCTGCAGTCCCAGCCCAGGCACACGGACTAGTGGGCACTGGGAGGAGCGGGTGGAGGAGAAAGGCTCTCAGGATCGATGAATCATCCCTTTCCCCTCCTCTGCCCGCTCTCCCTGTCTTTTGCAGCCCTCCCATCCACTCTGTGTTTGCATCTGAGGCAGGGGTTATGCTGGGCACGGCTGCGCTAGAGGTGCCTGTGCCGGGATGTCTCGCCTGGACCCTGCAGCTGTCGGTGCAGGGGGGGCAGGGTGGGATCGTTTCCTCCTGTGCCTGTCACGGGCTGGCACTGCCCGGGGCTGCCTCGGCCCCACTCCCCACCCCGGTGCTGGGCTGGGTCTGTGTAGGTTAAATGAAAGGCATGGCCGGGTGACCACCAAACCATGCACCCAGCTCCCTTGGACAAGCAGATTTTTCACGACAAGATGTGGGGAAAGTCATGGAAATGTGATTTCTCCAGGGACCTGGCGTGACTCCAGGGCCCTTCCAAGAATGTGTCCAAGAATCAGGAGAGCTCAGCTGCCAAGAGCAGCCCAGGGCTGCTCCAGCCTCCCCCGACCTGCAGCCCCCAGCTGCTCCCAGGAGATGGAGAGGAGATGTGGGCAGGCTGTCCTGCAGGGCTGGGGCTGCTCCGTGGGCAGGGCAGAGCTGTGCATGGGCATGGAGACTTTGCTGGCTTGAACCTCAGTGCACGGAGCCACCAGCCCAGCCTGGGAGCGTGACATGGGATATCGAGGAGACATCTGCATCATGGGGGGAACAAACCTTTCCTCAGTGCCCTGTCATGCTGGAAGAAGGTGATTTTTGGTGGTGGGAGGGCCACGGCATTGCTTGGGCACTGCGGTGTAGGGCAAACACCAACTGGAGACACCACAGGGGCTGGTCCCTGGCTTCTGCCAGGCCACTGCGGACCCATCCAAGGACCATGTGTTCATGGCTGTTCCTGAAAGGAGGAGGAATGGCTGAGAAGGACTGAAGTTCTGAAGATCAGGGCCTTTCCCCCAAACTGAAGAGGTGAGCATCTGACCACCCTCTGCCCAGTGCCACACCAGAGGACCACTGGGAAGGAACTGGGACACTCAGGACCAGGGGTTTCCATGGGAAAAGGCCAACGCTATGCTTCTGGAGGGTCGGGGGGATGTCATGGTGGGTGAGTGACAGGCAGCCATGCCCTCAACCAGCTCTGTGCCCTCCCCGCACGTCTGGCACCAGCACCTGCCTGTTGGCCTGTGACATGAGGACCAGGGTGGGAGCTGCCTTCCCCCGCCCCTCGGTCCCGGGGCTCGGAGAGCCGAAGGCATCGCTGGAACCGCGCCGAGGAGCTGAACATCCCGTTTCCGTGGCAACCGGGTGTCTCCTGGCAGAGGGAGCGTCCCCACCAGAGGGCAGTGGGCACTCGTGGATGCGCGTCAGCCCGGGGACGTGGAGCTGTTGGGGTGGTGACCGTCCTCTCCTCCTTGCAGCTCCTCCGGTCCAGGCAGGGCTGTTGGCACCTCCAGGCTGGGCCGTTACCCTCTCCCAGTCCACTGCACCGCTTGCTCATTCAGTCTCCCTTTTATTCCACCTCAAGTAGGACCCGGACCAGTCCGAACCCCGCTGCTCCCCACAGACCTTCCTTAAAGCTTCCCTTTAGGGTGCTCAAACAGCTATTTCCAGTGAAACCAGTGCAGATGTGAGTCTGGATGGTCCCTCCAACGGCTCCAAAGAGAGGAGCTCAGGCCATCCCCAGGGAGCCGCGCTGAAGGGACTGATTTGTCTCCTGGTGGGGCAAGACCCCTTCTCAGCTCCCTTAATGCCTCTCCAGCTCCATCCTGCCTTGGCACTGAAGCCATCTGAGCCGGTGCCAAAAGCACATCACCACCATCAGCAACATCGCTAAGACAAGCCCTCTATTTACATATTTTATAGCATTAAACATGCACCACAGCCCACACACCACACCACAGGGGCTTTGTGTCCCCTTGACAGCAACTCCTCTGCTTGGTGGGGACACCAGCTGGTTGTCCTCCTGGGGGACCCATCTTTTCTGAAGCAGCAGCACCCAGGATGGGGGATCCTGCTACGAGGGATCCTCCTGCTCTCATAGAAAGGCCTGTTTTGCTCTAGCAGCAGGATGGCCAGGAGCTTTCCCTGCTTTCAGTCAGTCCTGCGCCTTTATATGATGCTGTGCTCGAAATTTCTACCCCCTTTGCCAGACCTGGCTGCAGTGTCTCCAGTCCCATCATCTCCCAGTGCCTTGGCCCTACTGGCACGGTTGCATGCCTGGGGGGGTGTGGAGGGTGGGTGAGGGACCTCTGCAGCACCTTGTGGCCCATGGCCAGAAGGTGCCTGCATGGACATCACCTACCTGCATGGGGGAAATGAGGAGATTGGCATTTTAGCCAGATCCTGTGTGAATTTGCAAGAGTCAGAGGGAAAGTGCGTGCGGATTTCAGCTCTCGTTTGAATGCAGCTCAGCGCCACAGCATTCCCAGGCTGAGGAGGAGTTTTCCCCGGTCCCTTGCATGGCTCTGTAGCCTCAGGCACACAAGCACAACAAGAAACATCTGTCCTTCTTTCATGCAATCAGTTTCAATCACTAATAATTATCTCTCCTCTTCCTTTTGCCTCCTCTGCTGGCTGCTGTCCTAGTGCAGCGGGGCACTACTGGAGACCAGGTATCCACCTTCCTCGTGCCAGGGCTCGTGCAGCATGGTGAGACTGAGCCCAGCTTCTATTTTTCTGGCCAGGGCTTAGCCTTGCTTGCCAGACCCTGCAGCCCTGGGGATTTTGTTGAAAATCCCAGCTCTCGGAAGCAGGTGATGGGAAGATTTCAGCTCTCCTTGCTGGATAAGAGCAGTTTGATTGGGAAGAAAGCTGTGAGTGCGGACTGGAAGGGGAAAGGCACTGCGGTTTCTTACCCTTTTATAAAGAGATTTCTAGGCAATCTCCTGGTTTTTGGGAGCCTGACCATGGCAATGCATCCATCCCTTGGAGCCACCATTCATCTTCTCCCTCTGGAGCGGGCAGGAAAGCGATATTAACACTGCAGGAAAACACAATCCCCAAATCACATTGTTCTTGTGGCAGGAGGGTTGAGGGTGGGCGCTCAGCTTGCGGGCAGGTTTCGGTGTCAGCCGTCCTGGGAAGCTCTGCAACCTCAGCCCAGGCAGCGGGGAGCTAGCGGGGCTGGGGCTGGCTCCTGGGGCACAGCAGGCTCCGGAGTCTGGGTGCTGGGCCCCAGCCATGCGGGGCTGCGCTGTGCAAACGGCAGAGCAGCAGGGTGATGTTTGCGTGGCTGGCAAGGCGAGGTGCCAGGTTAGATCTGGGCTTACACTTACCGGGTTAGATCTGGCTTGTTTTAAACACTGGCAAGTGGTGAGCTTCTGGCTCTGAATACCTGTGAAGATGAGACATATATATATTTATACATCTGTTATTAACCTAAAAATATAACCAAGTGGCAGATTACCTGTCTTGGGTTTTTTTTTCTCATGGAAATTCAGGGCTCTGAGTCCTCGCAGAGAATAGGAAAGGACTGATCAGCCCTGCAGGTCTCCAGAGCTGGTCCCTGATTGCCATGTGCCAATGTACATAGGCATGGTCGGTCCCTGAGAATGCCCAGTCCATGTCTGGACTCACAGCACTCATCGCAGCTCAGCTCTTCCCCCAGGGCAGGACAGTCGGTGTCACACAGGTCTCCCGCACCAGCTGTCAGAGCAGGTTCTCCTGCTGCAGAGAGAAGGAGTCCTGGGGAGTCCCAGTCCTCAGCACCTCCTCTTCTCCCATGAACCCATCTGAGTTTCTGGCTTCCCACAAGAGAGGGGATGGCCACCAATTTCCAGGGCTGCTGGTTCACATAGTTTGAACTCCCACCACCTCAGTGGCCTCAAAACATCCTGATAGCACAGCTCCCCAAGAACTTCTCATGGTGGCAGGTGGTGAGTATTCACCTCTTTTTTTCAGTCTACTGAGGCAAAGGAATGGGTTCACCCCCAGCTTCCTTCCAGAGAAGGTGTTTGCTGGAGCACTCTTCAATAGTGTGTGGTCTTCCCTGAGCAGGTGAATCAGTGATCATCTCTGAAGTCATTGCACCTGGTCATCAAATCAGCACATCTTGCCCCCCACAGCCTTGGCCTGGCAGGGAGATGCTCCCTGTGTGCTGCAAGCTCCATGGGGGTGGTGGGTACCTGAGCACTGAGCTCTGGGACCCTTCCAGTGCTGTGGCTGCCTGTGTGGTGCCTGGGCATCCTTCTATTTCCATCAGCTGAAGCAGATCACCAGGACTGCTGCAGTTGTGGCACCAGGGAGCTTCTCTGTCAGCTGGAAATTGTAAGGAGATCATGAACCGCAGTGGTGGTTGAAGGTGAAAGCTGTGTAAAGATGTGGGGACCTCCAGGTTGTTTGGTTACTGTAGGCTTTTATGTTCGGGGTTGTGCACCCACACCCTGAGGGAAGGCCCCTGACTTACATGGCATTGCTTCCCACCCCACCGGGATGACCCGCTGGCCCTGCTGCTGCCGTGGTGGCCAGTGAGCCTTGCTGCAGGGGCTCTGGCTATGTCCCTCACTCAGAGCTACTGTGGCAATCTTCAGGGCACAGCAGTCTTCAGGAGAAGAACAGATATGAACTATTTAACCAACCAGACCGAGACCCCCTCCCACCCCCTCCCAAACCTACCCATCCATGCCCTCGCTGACAGCCCTCATGAGGTGCAGCCTGACCTGCTTGGGGCCAAGGCATGCAGACCTGGGACTCCTCCGCACCCTCAGCAGCACAAAGCAGTGCGTGCAGTTGAAACCAACTGTGCAGGCTGCCTCGTGGATGGTAGCGAAGAACCACCCCAGAAGATGGTGGCTTGTTTTACCTTAGACACTGTCCTGGCCCTCTCAGAGATCCTGCCTTTTCCTGGAGATGATGGTGTCCCTTTGCTGGGCTGAAATATCTCTGACTGCAGACGTGACTCTGGAGGACCATGATAGGTGAGACGAATCCTGTCCCAACATACATGCCGAGAGCGTCCAGATGGAGAATTAGCGTAGAATATCAGATGCTCCTCACGTCTTTCCAGAGAAACCTTTGAGTCATTTGCTCCGAGGCTGCGTGGGCGTGTGGGTATTTGTGCTCGTGCACATGGGCTACTTGTGCAGACAGATTCATGCTGTGCCCGTGCGTGCACCCTGTGGGCATAGCCAGGCCCTGTGCTGTGCTCCTGCTGCGTGTCTTCGGGGAGGAGGTTGCTGAAGAGCATGAGCAGACCCCCGTGCAGTTGCCGGATTTCCTCGCAGGCAGCAGCAGAGGAGGTGAGGCTCCCAGCGTGGCCACCACGGCTCCGCGCATCGATGCTCTCCGAGCAGCGCGCTGTCTGAGCAGAGCAAGCTGGCAGAGACAAGATAACATGCCATGGGGAGCAAAGCCGCTTGGATCACCTCTAAAATGCCTTATGCGATCAGACACTTATCACCTTAAATCCCCGGCTTGTCCTAGGTCACGTACCACAACCGGTCTATTACTAATATCATTAAGATCCCTTTGCTGGCTTCTAAATAATAAGCATAGGCGGGGACGCGGTGATTAATGGAGGGCTGATGGATGAAACCCCCTGTCACCATTTAATACCTGTAACAATAGATTCATTAACTAGGATTAGTTTCAGACATAAGCTTTCTATACCCATGGCTATTACTCACTCAGTTCATTAACAGGACAGCATTAGTTCTGGTACCTTTGAGCTAGGATACATCCTGCATACAAATGATGCCCGGCACTGTAACTTTCAGGAAATCCAAAGACTGTTTATAAAAAGCTGGAATCTCTTCATTCAAACCTGTCAGCGAAGGCATTTCTGCTCTCATTTTCTGCACGCTTCATTTCTGGAGGCGAAGGATGGAGGTGATGTGCCAAAACACAGCTTCCCGCTGCCCCAGCTCTTGCCGTGGGTAGAGGCTGCGGGCTGGGGTGGCCGCCCGGAGCGATCCGTGGGGTGAGCTCTGTGTGCTTGCTGGGTGCTCGCCACGGCGTGGCACTCTTGTTTCCCAGGAATTAACTCCAGAGAGTTTTACACGGTGGTTATTTCCCCACACCATAAATGTGCTTAAAGGGACTGGCTGACAAGCTGGCTGTGGGTTGCTGCGTCCTGAGGATTTGTCCTCTCAGGTTCAGCCAGTCTGTGGGAAGAAGGAAGACACTTCTTTACCATATCTGTTGTGTTTTTAAGCATATTTCTGCTCACGGTCTCTGGAGACAAGTGGTTGGACACTGCTTGGTGGGGATGTGATGGATGCAGGTGATGAAGGATCTCTGGGGTCTGGAGAAATGTGCAACCAAGAGTCTGCAGAAGGTGATTTGGGGAAGTCGAGGTGGCACGGGGTGGGTGCAGCCAAGGAGATGCAGAGACTTTGGAATGCAGCTGGCCAGTGTGAGGTACAAGGGGACGTGTCTGCTGTCCTCATGGATTGTCACGCAGGAAAATGCTCCAGCTGCAGTTGCCAGATGTTTGCCTAGCTTGGGGCTTTGCAGTGGTGGCTTAGCTGTGGTGGGGCATTAGGAGAATGAGACTTCTCGTCTCACCTTGCTTAGCAACAGAGAAAAGCTACAGGGATATCTCCTGGGTTAGTTCTCCAGAGGCTGTCCTGCTAACCAGGAACCCAAGGGACAGTGTTCAAGAGGAGGATGATTTCTGCAGTGCGGTTCAGTGGCTGTCGCACAGGGTGGGTGGGATGTCCTGGCAGGCGGGAGGCAGAAAAACCCCCGTGCCTTGGGTGCTCACAGGGTCGGGACTGGCAAAATAAGCATTTTCCAGTACTTCTAGATGAGTCCTGTGCAGGGTAACTAATATCCTGGCACTCCCCAGGAAGCAAGGACACAGCATCAGCTGCCCACTCCCAGTGCACGGAGGAGCGGTGAGAGGTCCCATCGTTCGGGGCTTTGCTGCTGCGCTCACACAAAGACTAGCTGAGGCAGGATACTCCCCTTGTCAGAAAAGTCATGGAAAAATGTACGTGTATCCAAAAATATTTGAGAGTTGAAGTCAATCTGCAGGATTTTAGTCTGCTGTGGAAAGTGCCTTCTCAGTTTATCATAATAAGTGTGATAAGTTCATTGTTACAGAAAATGCACAATATGTTTGGCCCAAAAAGCAAAATAAGGCTTCTGAGGATGCAAAAGCAAAGCTGAGTTCTTGCATTTTGATACGTTTCAGTCTCAGCCTCCCCCCTATTAGTATGCAGTGCCGAGCCAGGGGGGTAGGAGCTGCGATTTTGCACATATGGAAAGATAGGGAAGATAACCCATTTCCTCCAAGAACATTAACAGGGGCTGGAAGAAATCTCTTTGGGATTCAAAGAGGAACCGGAGCAGGAGAGGGAAGGAGAGGAGGTAATTACGTTTCATAGCTAGCAATTTAGGTGGCATGAACCAAGACCATGAACCCTGGCGCTGTGGTCAGGGGGCAGGAGGGGTGCACGGACAGCGGCGAGCCAGTGCTCCTGGTCCACCTGTGACTGATGGGGATTAGGAAGGTCTTCGAAGATGCCTTGCTTATAGTGCCACGTGTGTGTCTGCAGCGCAAGGTGGGAATGATGCATTTGACTGGAGGTTAATTTGAGGGACAGCTTCGGGTCAAGTATGGATCTGTGAGGATCCATAGGAGCTCCATTAGGAGCTGTGAGCTCTGGTGCTCACCAGCTGCTGGTGATAAGAGGTTCAACCAGAGTTGCTTGATTTCTCTTGAGGGCAATGAGGAGCACAGAGTAGTGCATCCGGGGTAGATTAGCCCCATGTACTGGTCCAGACTGGAACACAACTGGCTGAGCAGCAGGTTAGGGAAGACCTGGAGGTTGCAGGAGTCTGGCCGACAGCACATGCTCACTGCCCGTAAGGCAAGTGTACCATGCTGTGCTGGGACGAGCAAAGGGATGGTGAGGGGCCCGGTGCACGCGACCTGCAGGGAGAGTGAGAGGGAGCTGGGCTGGGTTAGTCTGTGAGCTGGTAGCAGCCTGCAGCTTCCTGAAGGGTACATACAAATGTGATGGAGCCGAACTCTTCCTGACTGTGGGAGACCCAATAACGAGGGACAGTGTCCACAGATCACAGCTTGGGAGATCCAGGCTGGATATGAGGGAAACCTTTTTCCACAGGAGAACGGTGCCGCTGTGAGAAGGGTCACAGAGACAACAGGGATATATCCATCCTTGGTGAGGCTTGGCTAGGCAAAGCCACGGCTACCCTGCTCTGGTCTGGTGACAGTCCTGCTCCGAGAGGGAGGATGGTTTGGGACCTCCAGGTGTTCCCACCAGCACTGCTATGACTCTGCAAAGACCAGGAGCAGATGAGCCGCGCAGACGGACACAGCCTTGGGGAGAGCCCACCAGCAGGCACCTGATGCTACCAGCATTCCTGCTTGTGCTGTCCTGCTCCTGCTGATGTCCCAGCTTGGGCACAACAGCCAAGGATGGCAGAAAGCACCATGCCCCTGATCTGAACTTGCTGTTAGCCTTCAGCAGCACTTGTGGGGTTGGCAAGGAGACATGACTTGACGATGCTCCTGCTCTCTCTGCCTGGGAGAAATGAGCCCCCGCTCCATCCCACATGGCAGGCAATCCCACAGATCAGCAACAGGAATTTTCTGTAGGGAGAATTTAAATAAAAATGGGGAGGAGGGATGCAAAGGGATGGAGGGAAATATCTATTTTATTTTATTTTTTTCCCACTGCAGATTCCAGCTTTTAATCAAAAACCAGAAACAGACTTTGACAATTATGGCTCATTCTGATGAAAGATTTTTTTAGTGAAAACCGAAACTGTCCATGGGGAATAAAAGCTTAAAAAAAAAAAGTAAATAATGAAGTCAGTCAACCATCTAACCAAATTTGAGCCACAAACAAGTTTAGTAAGAAAGTGGGAAGAAGTGGTGTGACGACGATAGGGAGGGTGACGGGATGCGTGGCCATGATAGAGAAAGGGATGGACAAGTGGTGGTCAGGAAGGTCTGGGACGTGGTGAATTGCGCTGTGTGATGGGGGATGCTCCCCGGCGCTGAAGGGTTTGCTCACATCCCACCTCTAGCTGCTGTCCCGTCTGGCTGCAAGAGGCACGTGGGGACCCTGGATGGCCACAGCTCCAGTGGCAGCGGCTGTGCTGGGTCATGGCCGCTTCAGCACGCGGCAGGTCAGCAGTGGGGGTTGCCTGCACATCTGCCGGACACTGCCTGCTGCATCCCTGTCAGAAATGCACAGGGCGTTTCCTAGCGCACGCATGTTTTCTCGGTGCACGAACACATCCATGCACATACACGTGTTTACGGACTAAAGAAGGGGTGCAGCTCAGCTAACCCTTCAGTTTCACCACTGAAAGGTTAGATACCAAAGCCAACGAGAGGAAGGTGACCATCCCCTTGGAGAACGGGCACGGAGATGGCGGAGGAAGCTCTCGCACTATTTTTTTCCAGCTCTGCAACACGCGTGATTCCACGAAATGAGCTCAACCTTTTGAGTCTTTGCACGAAGAAGGATCTGACCCCAGCAGTGCCTGGCTCAGAGGCAGTTTCACTTGGATATGATGAAGGAAGCGAAGCTCGCACCTGACCCTGGTCCTAATCCAAGAAGAGCTGAGGCGAGGCAGAAAGCAGGTCCCACCCGCGGTAAGTGGTAGGTACCCTGTGTTTATGGTAATAACAATAATTTACCCTTCACTATCACCTTCCAGCTGAAGAGCATAAAGCCCTTTGCAGGCATTAATTATCATTAGCCTAATGACACGGTTGATGAAACGGAGGCTGTGAAAGCTGGAGTGATTCACCCAAGGTCCCAAGGCCCCTGCGGTGGCAGAGGCAGGAGTTACAGGCAGGTCTCCTCGGTGCAGGCAGGGGATGCAGGGCAGGCTCTGGGCTCGGGGTGGGGACACTGAGAGCTTCGCCTTCGTCTTGGGGAAATCAGCGGTTAGCTGGCTGCTTGTGGGCTGGAGGTGGCCACATTCCCACCTCCTCCCTGGGACATCCCTGCCGGCTGGGGATTGCTCCATGGAGGTGCAGTGGGTGGCCACAGGTGAGCAGGCAGGCGGTGTGGGCAGCTCCATGAGCCTTGCAGTGGCTGGGAGGAGCCCCAAGGTGTTGAGGACCACAGTGCTGGGACTCTCCTAGGTGTGCCCAGGGCTGGACGCGGTGGCAGCACGGACAGCCAAGGAGCTGGGGAGCTTTGCCCGCGCTCTGCAGGGGGGTTGTGGGCAGAGCTGCCGGAATCCCCCCCACTGCAGAGGACAGAGCATCTGCCATGGGGTGCAGAGCCCACCTTGTACGGGGCTGGCAGCGAGGGCTGGGGCGCGGGAACCTGTTAACGCCGTAACACTGCACAGAAATTCTCTTTGAAGGGGTGGAATGATTTATGGATTATTACCGGCTGGGACAGGGTCGGCTGCCAGGCCTGGGTGATTTGGGGTTGGGGGGCGCAGGAGGATAATGGGGACAAATTGGGGCCCGAAGGAATGTGCACGGTGCAGAGCAGGGGGAGTGGGGGGGAGGGCAGGGGAGGTGCTGCCTTCTTCTCCATTCCCAGACACAACCTACTCTCATTATCCTGAGCCACCACAGGCGCTAACGCACACAAATATATTCTAATTTATTAGAGCTGGCAAAGATCTCTTTGCAGAGAGCGAACGTTTTATTTTTGAGGCTCAGTGGTTCAAGTGTTTGAAAGGGCAGCATTCTCTGTGCCTCCAATGTGGGGCTAATGATAATCTAAATTAGTTATTGGAAATAATTACCAAGGCTTTATTGTGCCAAGCATAGCAGAGCCCTGGAGAGCAGTCGTGCTCAGACACGGCCATGCAGCTAAAAGCTTTGATGCTTCATTAATATTCAAGGGGAGTCTTTGGCTGTTTTCCCTCCTCCCCTCGCGAGCTGCCGCAGCTCTCTGAATGAACCCAAGGCCTCCGGTGACACCGGCCAGGGGCCTGCCGATTGAAATTAGCAGTGGTACAATATCAAAGTTCACTGCACTCCTAATCTCCAATGGAAAAGGTGGGTTTCGGAAGATGCTATCGCTCTGTGCGGCGGCGAGGCTTTAGTGCCGAGACGGCTTCTTCTGGCTCCAGGCGCCTGGGTCTGGGCTGAGATAATGCTGGAGAGGTAGCATCTCCAACGTTGTCCTACACAGCTGGGTTTTATGATATAATGGACCAAACCGGCTGCATAATTAATCAGCCTATATTTTTCCCCTAGTAAATCTTCCTGTGATGGGCAAACAGAAGCCCTGGAGCTGTGTTTGCCTGCCAGATCCATGGTGGTGCATGTGTGTCTTTTTGTTTTTCTTCTCCCCATCTCTCTTTTGGAAAAAAAAAAAAAAACCACGCTGTGATTTGAAAGTGACTCCGGCGCTGTTCACGAGGATGCGGGGATCTCAGGGCTGCTATTATTTTTTTTGCATGCGAAGCAGCTGCAGCCTCCCTTCCAAAAACCTTTGGGCTCTGAGCAGGACGGCAGGATGTATTTTTGGATGCGGACTTGGCCTGGCAGGGCTCCAGGGAGAATTTCCTCTCCTTGCTCAGGATTCTGCACTAATCAACCATTCAGTCCCGGTGCCTGCGGGCAGGGCTCAGAGCAGAGGTACCGTCCATCTCGGAGATGATAACCATGCTCAGCACATCTCCGCAGAGCCCCGCGGGCTCGACCCGCCACCGTCAGAAGCAATGGCAGGATTCCTTCGGTTCAGCGAGGGCTGGGTGTAAAGAGCAAATCCTTCCAGCTTGCAAGATGGGGAACAGCCGCTGCGCCTCTTTTCTGGGCCAGCAGCGTAGGGATGCACAGTAAATCGGGGTAACCCAGGAATTTCAGTCCCTCCTTGTAGCCCAGACCATGCAATGGCTAAAACCACTGCGAGCCTCAAATCTTTGAGCAAATCCTGCCACGCTCTGCAAGGCTTTTGTGCCACCCTGGAGGTGTGGGATGGGGACAGACCCCACGCTGGTCCCAGGAGCCCGCGGGCTGGCGGGGGCGGTCGGTGTGCGGGGAGCCCCGGTGCCGCGGCAGGATGCGGTGTGCGATGAGTCATTCGCCGCTCGCCGGGTCGTGCTTCCATCCCACGCCGTCTCGGCGGGTGAGTTATGGGACTTCTCCTCTGCTGAGCAGGCACAAATCATGGGGGCCTGTCAGGAGTCAGGATGAAGTGGGCTGGCTGGAGAGTCCACACTAGTCCTTTAACAAGATTGATGCTTTGCCGCTTCCCGGGTCTGAGTTCAAGAATCTATATTTTATTCCTTCCCTTCTCTCCCTTCTCCCTGCCCCGATGGCTGCTGCAGAAACCCGCTCTTATAATTCCTGGTCAGGTTTGCGTGTGCGAGGTGGTAATGTGTCTCCCTGGGAAGAAAAAAATTGTTTCTAGGAAAGATTTATGAAGGAATGAATTATTTAACCTCGTACTCCTGGCTACCCCTGTACCTGCCCGCCAGCAGAGGCTCCAGGACCAGAGAACTTTGCCTAAGAAAGCCCAGGTCCAGATGGGCCAAAGTCTGACCGGTGCTGCTTGGCACGTGGTGTGGGGCTCACTGGGGACCCAGGAGAGGAGATGCCGAAGATGAAGCTGGGTCTGTGAGCCATGGATGTCCCTGCCCTTGCCAGTTTCCCCTGCCCAGCTGCAGCCATCACTGCCTGCCCATCCTCAAGAGCACTGTGGAGGCACGTGGTGGCACCGAGAGCAAGGAGAAACCAGAGATGACCAGACATCTGAGTCATCTTCTACCAAGGCAGGGCATCTCTGCCCTACCAGGACAGGACACTGTGGTGGAGCTCTACTGGCATGAGCCTTCTCTTGGCCAAACGCAAAAGTCATTCATATCCACCACCCAGGCTTGGAGCTTCCCACTATGTCTTTGACTTCATTGGAGCCAGATAAACCCAGTCTGAGCCCCATGGGAGCTATGGGGCAGAGCAGGGAAGTGATGTGCTGGGCAGCAGAGGGGGCAGGCAGCAGGGGTGGTACGGGCAGGGCTGGTGTGGGAGCACGATGCTGGTGCATGGCAGGACCAGGAACATGAAGCAGCCTGGGGGTTTGCAGACCCGGGGCAAACTGAAAGGGGCAAAACATGTTTGCAAGATATTTTTCCCTTGAAAAAGGCGATTTCTGCAGGAAGTGCCTGTCTGCAGCGAATTTCCAGAAAGAGAAAAAACACACACAAAAAATCGGTTTGTGCGAATTGAAAACAAAAACCTGCCAGACGTTCCCTGCTCCTCGCTCGCCCGCCCCCTCGAAGAAATATTGGCAGAAGACAGGGAAGGGAAGGAAAGCCAGAAAACTTTTGAAGAAAAATATTAACGAAAACCAAACCCTTTCTGCTTCTTTTCTCGTTTCCAAAGGGGAGAGAAAGGGCTCCCTGCCCCGTCCTCTGGACTCGTGGCTGACCCTGGAGTGAGGACGGGAGTGATGCTGGTCCAGCCCTGCTGCTGTTTGTCAAAAAGCCAGCCCTGAGACCCTGAACCTGGGCATGTCTTGCTCTGCTGATCCGCTTCCCCTGAGCCTGGGGTCCTGGAGCACCTTCTGATCCCCAGGAAGCATTTGGGAATGGGTCCTGTCTGGGGAGCTGAGTCACATCCCGGGCAGCAGAGGAGCCCCAGCACAATGGGGAGCTGGGCAGAGATGCTGTGTTTGGAGAGGAATGGTTGGAGATCAGATGTCCGTGCTGGAAGCGTGGACCAAAGGAAAGCCTGGCTTGGTCAGGGGTCTGGAGAGCCTTAACCAGCATTAGAGTGGCCTCCCTGAGCAAAAGACCCTGGCAACCCCCAAAAGGAGTCCCAGGTGCCAGTCTGCCTGGGGCCATGGTGCCTAGCCTAGAGACAGAGCCACCAAGAGCTGCTGTCAGGGTGTCCCGTGGCTCCAGCCCCGCTGCACAGCCGCAGCAGGAGAGGTGGGAAGGGTTTTCTGTCCGGCCATAAGCTGAGAGGCCAGGGAGGAGGTCAGACATGAACACAACAGGAAGATTTGATGGAGGCGATGGAGTTCCCAGCATGTCTCTTGCAAAATGTGCTGAAGGACTCAACACTTGCTTTCTGAAGGCTGCCCCTCCTCAGCCACAATACAGTGATGGAGGGGAGACCACCCCGCCTGCTGATGTCCTTACCACCAGGTCCCAAACTACCTGAATTTGCTGCTGCAGCAGACACCAGCCCTGGGCAGCACCAGGCAGAGTCCCTGCCGGATGCCTGCTGGTGGGAAGAAGTCACCGTCAGGCCAGCCAGCTTGGTGTGAGGAATGAGAAGGGGGAACTGCAGAGGGAAGGATTCCGCTGGCATTGCTGTGTGTGGTGGTGTAGTGGGATCCTGCACAGGGGACACTGGAGTCCCACAGTGCAGCCGGGTTCAGCAATGCAGCAGCATGCTTTGGGCATTCTGGGATCCCACCATGTCACTGGTGGGGCAGATTGGGATGCTGGAGTGCAGAGTGGGTTGTATGCTGGATTCCACTGGATTTCACTGGCATGTCCTGGAAGGATGAGAAGTAGTGTGGGAGTCCCTCCTTGGGCTGGAGAGCACCGGGCAGTGGCACAGTAGGAATGTGCAGGTAGGTGGGGTATTCTGGGGTCACTGGCATGCGGCAGTTTTCCAAGACTTTTGGGGATGAGCAGGCAGCACTGTGCAGCATCTCTCTGTGACAGCAGGGCTGTCAGGAAACGCATCTCCTCTTGAGGAGAGGGCAAGGCAGGCAGCTGGAGCCTGACCCTTCTCACTTCACACAGGTTTGACCAGGGAGATGGTGCCCTCCTGGCTTGCTGTGCAAGGGCAGGGTCAGGCCCTCTCACTCATTCCTCCAGCCAAGTCCTGCCAGCACTGGCTCTAGGCTTCCCAGATGCAGGTCCTGTGAGGGTGGGCTCTAGGGCCAAGGGTGTCCAAGAGGGGACTGTGCAGTATGGGGGGGTGAACTGCAGTGGGAGACATTAGCAGTGAGCCTTGAACAGTCAGGATGAAGGAGGAGGTCTCCCTATCCGTCTTTCACACCTGGGATGCGAGATGTGTGCTCCAGGTCTGCACTGATCTCCACTCAGGACTCACTGACCCCCTTCTCTGTGCAGCCACCTGCTTCTACCACTGCAGAAGACAACCACCTTCTTCCATCCAGCTGCCCCTAACGCCTCTCTTGCAGCTCTTAGGCTCCATGGGAAAAAGAATAAGGAGTCAGGAGAAGTCATGGCCTTACTCCTATGTGGATAGGGGAGAAGAAGCTGGAGGAACTGGTCAGGCTGAGCTCTGCTCCCATTGCTGCTAGAGCCGCGGTGGGCACGGTTGTTGCAGCACTTGCTGCCCCCGAGGTGGGGTATGCACAGCAGGTGCCGAGGCAGGCAGGACGCTGTGCTGGTCCGTGCAGGCAGCTGCCTAGTGCCTCTTTGAAGAGATGGGGTTGCATCACCCAGCTCTACCTGGAGGGTACCACTGTCCGTCCTCTCACAGGAAGCTTCCACCCCTCCAGAGAAGTCCAAATGCTCAATGGAGACTTAACCTAGCAAGCAAAGTGCTTGGGAAAGCCAGGAGCAGGAGGAGCAGCGACCAGTACCTGAGGTGGAAGAGTGATTTCACCTCACACCCCACAGTAAGCCGGGTCTGCTGGAAGGGCAGCTCTGCCTTTGGAAGCAGCGCAGACCAGTGCTGCCTTGGCCAGGGCGAGCAGAGCCCGTTTGCCTTTATACGCCATGAGTTCGTCAGGTCTCTCTCACCCTTGCTGTCCCCAACTGTCTGGGCTGGGCTTGTTCTGGGAGCAAACCTGCAGGCACTAATGCTGCCCCAGGGCTTGGACCTGCCTCCGTCACCCTGCTGACCACACGCCGACCACCCCAGGACCGTAGCGAAGCCGGGATTTTAAAATGCCAGAAAACCTCTGCAAATATACTGCTCTGCAGTAAGCAGCCACCCGCTTTCAGTCCGCAGAGATCTCTGACCGCGCACGAAAAGCCTTACAAGGCACACAAGAAGGATTACGCTTCACGACGCGCATACATGCGCCGTGTGCACGCAGTCATGCTTACGCCTTGTGCATCCAAAACAATGCTCAAAGACACCCACAATAATGCCTCCAGCTTTCAGTTAAAACTAATTTTAACCAGCGAACACCTGCCAAATTGATTTTACGGGTTTGACACCGGTAAATCACTTGAAATTTCAAGCCTCCACAAAATTTGCATTCGGCTATTTTCACGTCTCTTGGAAATTCTCGACTTTGGCTGGTTTTGTCGTGGAACTTTTGTACAAAAAAAACAAACAACCAAAAAAACAAAAAAAAACGGGGCCAGAAGGCAAGGAGCAGAAAAATGGCAACACAAACGACTGCTGGGAAACACTGAATGGTTTGCACCGTGCTTTTTGGGTATCAAGTTTGGGTCTGGCTTATCCTGAGTTTGACGCACATATCTATACATAAGTGAACAAATCCTTCACCTGATGGAATCTGGCTTGTGGTTGGGGTTCCTTGTGGTTATCTCCCAAAATAGAGAGCAAAGTACGCTGTTCTATGTCAGGGTGGCTCAGGAGGGCAGCTTTGCTGAACCTGTCTGTAGGGAGCTTGGAGCCTGCACTTCATGTATTCTGTTTTGCTCAAGAAGAGGATGAAATCAGATAAAACCCACAAATGATCATGATGGTCCTGACTGATAAAATCATCTCAGAAAGGTCCCTTCTCTAGAAATCGTTAGAGGGGTGGTGTGTCACTTGGATTTTGGTGTATCTCTGCATAGCTGGATGGGTTTGGCCCAAGGAATAGCCGTAAAACCAGGTTTTATACCTTCTGACCCTGATGTGATAAGTAGCTAATGCTGCTCGCGTGGAGAGTTGTTCTGTTGCTTTTGTATAAGAAGGACATAAGAAATGAAAAATTGAAGGGTCTTGAAGGTGTTCATGGAAACGACAATGCTGCTAGAGGAGGATTTTTATCTCCAAGCTTTTTAATGGGATGGACATCTTACACTTCAGTATCCCAGCTGTTGTGTGGCTGAATGTGTCCTGCAGTTTCTTTTTCTTCTAAGTGGGCTGCTTGTGGCGAAGGGTCAGAGTGGTACAGCCTTTGCTGTATGTGTTACATGGCCTACTTCCCCACTCACTTGCAGCCACACATAAGAGGATGAACAGTGGTGAGGTACATGGGATGAGGCTGATATAAGATAGAAGAGAATACCCTCATTCTGATCCCAGTGCTTCTCACCAACTCGTCCTCCTGGTGTTTGCAAGTGAAGAGGGTCTGTGGCCAGACAGCATCGTGGAAGGGAGACCCAAAAGTACAGAAACAGCTGGATCCTGTGGTGGGGTGAAATGGGGAACTTAAAACAATGTAGAAAAGGAGAAAGGAGCAACTTTAAGAAAACAAAAAAGAACTGCAGGTACCTGCTGTGTGAAAAGACCTGAAGGGCAGTCTGCACATAGACTGACACCCTCAGGAACAGGGCTGGAAACCCAAGGTGAAAGGAGGTGCCTGGTAGTAGAACAGAAAACGGAGCAGAGACCTAGGTTTGGTGCACCAGAGGTCAGGGGGGTGAAGTGGAAGGTAGGCCATAAAAGATAAAATAGCAGCTAGTCCTAAAAGAAGAAGGATGGAGGTAATAGTGTTAACCAAGACACAGAGGTTGAGATGAAAGGAGACATGCAGGAAAAACTGAGAGAGGGCAGAGCAGACGGAGGTGTGTGGACTCTCCCAGCAGGGACAAGTGGTGGCCAGGTTTCTGCTTTCACAGGTCAAGGGTGGGGAAGATGAGCAAAGCGAAGAAAGACCTCAGCTAACTTCTGTGGTTGCCTTTTGGACAAGGGCAAGGAGTTGGTAGGTGATCGGAGTTTGTGAAGAAGGCTTTGCCACCGGAAAGCATTAGTGGGAAAACGGTTGCTCTTAAATGTGGGATTTTCCCTGGGGGCTTTAGGATCTGGTCTTCTGGAGCCGAAGCTGGCACAACCAGTAAGAGACATCTGGAATGAGTATGGGAGGAGGTGGGGAAGATGCTGCCATGCCTTCACATTGCCTGCGCACTCTGCACTGGCACTGGTGAGTATGCCTTTTTTGAGCACAGGAATGGTGGTATGGAAATGGAAGTGACCACTGCCTTGGTGGGAAGAAAACGCCAACAGTTTAATGCACTGAAATTATGGGGAACGAGCTCACCTCTGCCTGAGAGTCCTGGAAGAAATGGTTCCTGAAGGAGCAGACCTGGTAGCAAGGAGTCAGTCCAAGGCACTACCACTGTACTGACGACTGTAAAGCATGTATCTTAACCTGTAAATGCGGGGTAGATAATCTGGTCGCTGTCATATATAAGATTTTTGATCTTATGTGAAATAGGACAACAGTTAAAGTCGCTGAGATGTATGGAAAAATGGGATAAAATGCAGCATGAGTTCTCCAAAGAGAGCTTGTCAGAGACTAAGCAAGCCGTGGCTTTTCTGCACGAGGCAATGCATTGCATTCCATCTGTCTAGCTTTGAACAACTATCGGATAAAGCACCCATGGGAAATTATTAGCTAACCTAGAGAAGATGGGATCGCAGAATTAAAGTGGATAAAGAACTTGTGAAGGGTGAGTCTGCAGTGAATAATATTAAAAGAAGGTTATCAGGAGGAAGAAAGATACGTAGTGATGTTCCCTGCGGATGGATCTTGGGACTGTCTCAGTGAGTGTTTCCTTTCTTGGCCTTGGTTGCACCCTGCCTGGAATACACATAAAGCGGGAGGATGACCATGTCAGTAGGAGCAGAGCAACCAAGAAAGGAAGAGCAGAGAGCAGCAAGGAATGGGAGAGCACTTCCCTTGCCAAAAACCGACGTCAGGCAGGCCTTTCAGCCAGCAAACGGACGGCACCTCCTCGGCTGAAAGCTCAGATAAGACCAGGCAGAAACAGTTCAAGTATTTCTGTACTGATGCCAGGAACATGAGCAATAAAATGGAAGAATTGGAAGGCCTCATCCAGGAGGAATGAGTAATCCTGGGAACTGTGGATATGGGAGAACTTATCTTGCAGAGCATAGATGGAGAACAAGTGCTACAGATATCCGTGATCACAGTCAGATGGCTCTACCAGCCAGAAACAGGGGAGCCGAGTTTAGGGTTTGTTTTGCTAACGAGTGAATAAAGAGAATTTGGTCCTGATGACAAGCTCAGATTGAACTGCCATGTTTTGGTTTGGTGTCTCTTGAACGGGCTGGGGTGGACACAAATTGGTCTCTACCCAAGGTTTGGATGTTGGCACGCAGACTTTGAGAAATGAAGCAAATCAGATAATGAGGCTGCCTGGCCAGGGGACCTCAGAGGGTGACGGCAGACAAATGACCAGTTCTACCCGGAGCTGACATCCCTTCGGGGGGAGAGAGCTGGAGGGGAGGGCTCCCGGTCTCCTCGATGGTCATGCCTCAAGCCAGGCACAGCCGGAGAGCTGGCAGGAAACGGTGAGCCCCGGAGGGGAGGGAAGCTGAGGCCAGGAAAGCTGGGACGCAACTAGGAAGGGTCGATGTAAGGCCTTTGTAAGTAACACCTAGAGACAGAGCATCTATGGTTTCTGCGGGCAAAAGAGAAACTCAGGCAGGGGGCTGCCTGCGTGACACCAGGAGTATTTTCTCCTGCTGCATAATGAGGTTGCCAAGACTGGAAGCAGATACTGGCCTGCTCGATGCTGGCACGCTGATGGCATTGGCTGGTGAGAGTTACCTGCAGGTTCAAGGTTAAGATGGGACAGCCACTGGGATTTGCTTTCCTCTTGGCCGTGAGAGTTTCACCCATGCTGATGCTGGGGTACCTCTGCTCTGGGGCGTGCTGTAGCCTCCAGAGTTTCTGTAGGCGTTGGGGGTGAGCTCGAGGAGATGTTGGGAGGGAGGAAATTACCCTGGCCCTAATCTCTATTCTCCAGTTGCTTGCCAAGGTTGTGAACTGGACTCGGTGGCCCATCTTCAGGCAGTGTAACAAGGCCAGTCCTCCTGCGCCACGGGGACCGCACCGCTCCGCCAAGCCAATGGCTGCAGAAGAGCTTGTTTCCTGGCACGTTTCCTGGCACGTTTCCTGGAAGCAGTGCCTCAGCCCCCCTGCCCGGAGCCGGGCCAGCTCGGCAGCACCTGCGAAGGGTTGGAGAGCGGAGCATTGCACAGGCTGCTTGTCCGGAGCCATTAGTGCTTGGCACCCTACTTCCAGGCAAATGAGCCAGTTAACCTGATCAGCCGAACATGTGGGCACAAATGCGAGCAGCCAGCAGAGCGTTACCGTCCCTGTCCTACACGTGAGGCTCCTGCTAACGCAGCCCTCGTGCGACAGCGTCGCAGGGCTGACTCAGACGGAGTGTGTCACCGCGCCAGCCCCCGGCTCCCCGTCTGTGCAGAGATGCTCTCACCCAGCTCCATGCCTTGCTCGGGCAGCCACTCTGCCTTCCCCTTCCAGCGTAATTTGGGGTTACTTCAGACCCATTCTCCCGAGCGCCTGGGGGATGTCTGGGTTCGTGCTGTGCCTGCAGAAGCGTTCCGGCATTCGCTTCCTCCTCTCCACCTCCTCGTCCCACTCTGCATCTATGTCAGGCGGAAGGTTTTGCTTCACCTCCTGACTTCCACCACGCCTTAGGTGTGTGGGCAATTACCCAGTAACTCTGCACACACCCTGTCAGCTCTAATTACCTGGCAGAGGCAGCGCAAGAACGGAGCAGCAAACTGTGTCATCTTCCAGCTGCCCTTTGCTGAGGGAGCTGGTGTGGGTGATGCGGTGGGCATCGCTGACTCAGCCTCCCTCACCTGGCTGGGGACCGTCACACCATCCCCTGTCCTGTAGGACCACCACACAGCCAACGGGAGATTTGCTGGACTCAACATGGAGGAGGTGACCAGTAAGAAAAAGTCCACAGCACCAAATGCTCCCTTCAGCAATGGCAGAGCGGCCCCGGGACCTCTGTGTCTGTCTCTTCTTGCACATGCTAAGTGGATGCTCTGCAGGTCACTGGCTCTCTGTCCAGAGCTGCGCCAGTCCTGCCAGAGCTACACCCCTTCCCTGCATTCCCCAGAGCATCTCCATGGTCAAGGCCAGCGGTCTGACAACATCCTGCATGTCCCTGCGTAAGGCACCACAAACAGCCATGGCCCCCCAAAACCCTGTACAAATCTTCTCCTCAAACCAATCTCCTCTGCGGTCATTCCCTGAACATCATGAACCTTCAGGCTGGATCAGCTCGCTGCACCCCAGCACCTCCATAGGCTTTCTGGGGGCTGGGATGGAGCTGGCTCAGCGGCCGGAGGTCTTGTCCTAACGTCAGACCCTCATGTCACTGTTCAGAGCCCGGGCTCTCGTAGATGTGGGGAAAGGTTTGGAGTAGAGATTATAGTCTGAGAGAATTCCAGCCAAAACAGTGCAGGATTTTGTTGCTGATGGCCGGTAAATGAGCCCCAAATGCCATTTTGATCGGACTGAAGCTGGGTGTGAGCTGCATTCAGCGTACAGCTGCAGGAAAAAAAGGACAACTAAAACATTTTCTTTGTGCATTTTCTAAAAGAACCTTTTTTTTATTGTAACCACCCCCCTTCCCAAAAGAAGGAATACAGGGAAAAAGAAAGGGAGAAAAGGAAAGGCTTGTAAAACATTTCATTTCCTGTAGAACGAATGCTTTGGCATGACCCAAATTCACTCTTCTGATTTCCATTTCTTGCAAGTTAAAATGCTTCTCTTCCGATTTGCCTCAGCCTCTACCTCCCCCCCTTCAGGTTCTTTGCTGGCAACTGGACCGAGAAATCCCCCCACATCCCTGCCCCAGTAGCATCCCTGTTGCTTCACCTCCACAGCTCTGTTGATTCCCCCCGCGGCTGCCTGGGGCTGGGTGCAGGCAGGGTTGGCCCCACTGTGAGCCCAGAAAATCCTTCCTGGGGGGGGTGGGTGTCCCAGGAAAGATGGTGGAGAATCTCCCTGCCCGTAGATGGGAGATGAAGGAAAGTGGTATCCAGCACTGCATACACAGAGCCCCATCAGAGAGGGGAGGCTTGCCTTCGTGGGAGCGGAGCGACTGCCGGTGGGTGGTGGGTGATGGGGCAAGGGTCCAGCCAGCTCCGTTTCTTGTGATTTGAGCATGACTGAGCCTAGATCCCTGGGTGGGAGCACTTCTATAAATGCGAATAAATGAAGGAAGTAAATGACAGTCATTTTGGACGTTTTCCTGTATGTAAATGCGTTTCCTTGGTAATCACATCTCTAGTATTTCTGTTTATTTTTATACATCTGTTTTCGGTTAGCCCACAGAGCTCAGCGCTGAAGCACAGCAATATCCTCAGCTGTCCCTCACCTTGGCACGGGAGAGGGGCCACGCAGTCTCACACATGCAAGCGTGCTAAGGCACAGACCCCCCTCCCCATGCATGTCCGCTTGCACACACACACACGTGCACGCACACTCGCGTGGGGGTTCCCTGCCGCCACCGGCGATCCCACACGCGCTTGGCAGGGAGGTGCAATGCCACCAGCCACGGGGTTGCTGGAACTGGGTTTTTGTGTCTCTGCGCCGTAGTTTGTTTGCGGTGTGCTGCTGCTCTCAATGACACATTTTTCATTGTGCCTGTTAAGTTGCCTGGAGGGTTTTTAAACCCTGGGATTTGAAACATTACATCAGTACCTGAAGATGACTGCTGGTCTGTGAGTGCTGGACCAGGACCCTGCTGCTCCCCTGGCCTGCTCGCGCTGAGCGGGGTGAGGGCAGGACATGGTGCCCTGGCTTTGAGCCCAGCTGTGTCAGGCTTTTCCAGCACCCAGCCCGTAGCTCGGCGCTGGGATTTCCCTTCCCCACAGTGCACCACACTGCCCTACTTCTGATGCTCCGCTTGTCCTGGCCTCTCTGTGCCACCCCGATGAGCTGCAAAGTGAGGGTGAGAAGTGGAACAGAGTGGGATGGAGGGCTGATGGACCCATCCCCGTGCACCCAGCATGCTTTTGACTTGTGTGAATGGCTCTCTGTTGATGGTTCCTGGCACCTGGAAGCCACCTCACCCGGACCACCCAGTCTGGGCCACCTTGCCTGGACCCGCATGTGGTTTTGTGGAGAGATCAGCAGGTTGGGTGTTTAGGGCTGCTTCCCATAGTCCTGGGCTATTCCCGGAGCACAGAGACCTGCATGTCCCTTCTAAAACACCAGCTGTGAGACCTGGGGCAGCCAGTGGGACCAACATGTCCATGTACTGCAATAGTCACAGCAGGGTCCAAAGAGCTGGTGTGTTCTTCCCGTGACAGCACCCCACACCCCAAGCCCCAAAGCCTCCAGCCATCTCAGGTCCCCACCAATCTCCAGCACCCCAGCTGACCATGAACTCTTCATGGATCCCATGATCTCCCATAACTGTCACCCCTGTATCATGGCTGGGAGCCCTGGATAGGCTGAATTTGCCTCATGGTCTCACTTTGTTGCTGTGTCTGTAGGTGCTTGGCTCTCAACCCGTGAAAAAAAAACTGTGAATGAGCGTGGGAGGCACAACCTGGGCTGCCTAAACTGATCCTCACCGTGCAGTGGACGGACTGTCTAGGAAGACGTCAATGCCCAGGATTATCAGTGCCAGTCACAGACTGTGCAAGACCACGTGGCCAGGAAAAGCTATGCCCTGTGGTCTAATGGGGTCTTTATCCATCGCCTGACACTTGTAGGATAGTTGTTTCACTATTACTGGTGCTTTTCTTTCACTCCACCTGTTCTTACAGCCAGTCTGTCTCCAGGAGCTGAGGTTTCCCATCCCTTTCCCTCCCAAGCATAACATGAACTAGAGGTGTGTCCCTGGGGAGAGCTCTCAGGGGTGGGAAACCTGTGTCCACCCCCTGATGGTCTCCTACCATCCAGCTGGGCAAGCTGTGGCTGCCCTGGGACAGTCCATGCTGGGACATGGTGATGGCCACAAAGCACCACGAGGAGGAAAGGAAGGGCTCAGCTGGCCGTGCTGCTCTGCAAAGGACCCAGCAGTGCTGGGTGTGCAGGGCTGCAGAAACCTTCAGCACGCCCTGGACAGCAAAGCAGATGCTGGCTGGCACCCCCTGAGTCAGTGCTAGGTGAAGGACCCCCCAGCAAGGCAGCTCCTTGCTGATGCCCTGGATGTGGTCCCTACTCATCTGTCTTCCCAGCCCATCCACCCCCTTCTCAGAGCTGCCCATTTGATGAGGCCGGGGGGATGAGGAACAGTCTGTGGGGTGGGCAGGGGCCGTGTTGGGTCCGTCCCCAGAGCCCAAGTCTCTTTGACACTCCCCTGGGGACACCACAGCTGTTGCTCAGACATTTGCAATGCCTCGAGGTAAATCAAGAGCTGAAATGCAGCTTAGATGCTGGCTGGCTTCTCACGGAGGGGCTGGAGAATGAACCTGTCCGCTTCTGTTGAGGCTTCTGTTAAGGGCTTTCCCCCAATTTAAGCTAAAAAAGAACATCCTTAATAACGGCAGTAGCTCCCATGCACCTCGTCACTCCACGCACTCCGTCTCCTGACAGCCACAGCATCGCGGGAGGAAAGTCGACATTTGCTTGGTGCCATCCACATCCCCCTTCGCACAAGATCCGTATCCAGCCAAATAAGGTACCACCTCTGAGCGACAAATAAACGGGGGAGAACTTGCCAAGTTGCGCGGCTGTCTTCCCACCACGCAGCACCTGATAAGAGTTACTGCTGCGAGCACCATCTCAACCAGCACATGGCGTTAACCCAAAGAAAAGCAGCATTTTCTCATTCACCTAAAATTATCCACCCACGGAAATAGGTACTATATTCTAGTGATAAACAGGAGCCGGCTGCTGGTTTAAGCACATGTTCTCCTACAATGCAGCACAAAAAAAGCCTGCTGCTCGGCATCATCTGCCTGGCTGTAACGTCTTCTGCGTCTCCGTGTCAGCTGGAAATAGCTGGTGTTGGGTGTTCATCTCAGATGCAGGCTCTCCGATAACGCCCGTGCACACGCCGGTACACGTATTCGCACTGTTTCCAGCCGCCGCTTTGCTTTTCCAGCACCTCTCAAGCCCAGTGTTTATTATTTGTGCATTTAACAGCGTCCCAGGTAGAGACCCCAACCCTCTTGTGCCAGGCGCTGTACAAGCCCTCAAACCGAACGGCGGTTCTTGCCTCTGAGAGCTGGCGGTGTCATAACCATTTTTGGGTAGAAAAATATAACACTGCAAGAAGAAGAAAAAAAAAACCAAAAAAACCCAACAAACCACAACCTTGGATTGCATGTAAAGAAATAAAGCAAAATGCTATTCCCCCACTCCTGCTGTCTGCGCTCGAGTCTTCCAAGAAGTTCCTGTCCTCATCTGTTAGGGTATCATTTTACAGCTCGATGACAAACACAGAACTTGCCAGTTTAAACATATAGGTCTCGTTTTTGCTTTCTGGTACACACACGCATTTACCTTCCCGTTGCAGAGCTGGGGGGCAGAGCAGCTTTACCCCCGTGCCCTCGCACTCTGTGGACAGAGATACAGCGACATGCTGGGGCACCCCAAGTCCTTTCCCCTACGCACCCCCCCCCACCCCCGC
>VWZZ01002396.1:0-65921 GCA_013399095.1 Psophia crepitans | reverse complement strand
TGAGTGATGTGCTCTAGGTGGCCCTGCCTTGGCAGGGGGGTTGGACTAGATGATCTTTCGAGGTCCCTTCCAACCTCTGTGATTCTGTGTGTGATTCTGTGTGTGTTCCAATGACGCATTACCTAGGAAATGGCACTGAATGCCCACTGCAGCCAGCCGGGCTGATGCTAAACACGCAGCTTCTTGCAGCATCCAGGGGTCCCCCCGGCCCCAGGGGTGCTCTGGCTGGTGGATGGGGGGCTGCAGCACATCCACATCGCTCTGCTCAGCCTCTCCCGACAGCGGCTTCCTGCTGCTCCTGAGGCTTTGCCTCACAAGTCACCAACTCAGCGTCTGCTCGCAGACGGGAGGAGTGACATGCCGGCCTCTGCACCCTGACACAGCCCTCCCGGGACCCCCACCACCCCGGGGGGGTGAGCACAGCTCCATGGCAGGGGTGCCTGGCTGCGGCAGCGGTGTTGGCAGCAGGAGTGCAGTCAGCACGCAGCAAAGCACGTCGAATTGCAGCGGTCCCTGCAGCATGATAGATGGCCCGTGGATGTGTTGGCCGTTACGGGCTGCGAGGCGTCGTTCTGAGATAAGGACCCTTACGCTAGCGACTGATTTATGCCTCCCTCATTTTCCTAACTTTTTTTCCAGGAACTTTTAAAGGATGGAGTGGCCAAGATGAAACGTTGCACCGTTCAAACTCTCCTCCAGCGTACAAGGTTGAACTTGCAGGGAGACGTTGGGCAGGGCATGGGCCAAGCAACGTTTGCTGCAAAATAACTCCATGCCTAGTGATGCTGGCCTCAGGAGGTGAGGAGCTGTGCTCTGGTCCTGACGTCCCTGTGCAACCCAACGTGGCTTCAGGGCACGATGAGACAGGAGCTCTCTGCTGGAGGAGATGCCGGTCCCAGGGACCTCCAAGGCTGGGCGATGTGAGCAGTCCAAATGTTCTGCTGAAAACCCAGCAAACTCATTTTTCCACATTAGTTTTAGTTTCAGGTGTCCAGTATAAACATGCTGTGTCACATTCATGTAGCAACAGTCATAGCACTGAAAAATGGATTATTTTAGTGCATTTGTACTTAAAAAAAAAAAAAAAAATAATTATCCCAGGTCTAATGACAAGCCAGGGTGAGCTGTGGTGGCGGCGGTGGGGTCAGGTCCTGCTTGTTTCAGAAGGGACGTGGGGTTGTGCCTGTTTCTCTGCTGTGACTGTAAAATCAGTGTAGTGCTGGCAGGATCTATGCGATTCGTGGGTGCTGGGCGATGGATCCCAGCCCCTTCTCCTCACCCTGGCATGAACCCCACGGCTGCAGCGAGGATGCTCCTGGACAGCAAGGACAGCAGTGGTTAGAGCAGGGTGCCTGTCCCTGTTTTCATCCATCTCGCTGTTCAGGGCCAGAAGAAAGTCATGCTCTCTCTGATCTTCTCATGAGTCACTTCATAGTGCAGGGCTGCGCCAGCTCCCACAGGTCTCAGTGCGAGGATTTTGCTGAGAACTGGGTGCTCAAAGAGCCGGTTGGTGGCTGGGGGTTGTTTTTGGGAGGCGTTTCGTTGGGGTGTCCGCAGCGGAGCAGCACAACGGCGCTCCTGTCACCCCTCCTTCCCTCTGCTGGACACCAGCCGTCTGCATTGTCTGCGTACTCCTGGCTTTCCGCAGAGGGAAATGGCAGGGGTTAAGGAGCGATCACAAGCGCTGTCTCGTCGCAGCACGACCGCTCCAAGTACGCGATCACCGATCAACACCACGGAGCGCACGTCAGCGCGACAGCCTTCCTTGGGGCGGTGAAGGCAGGGCGCAGGCAGCTGCCACGCCGCTGGGGATGGGCCCTCTGGCACGGAGCGGGGAGCCGGGCACGGTACCGTGCTCCGCGCGATGCCCGCTGCATCCGCAGCAGGGCCAGCGCTGCCGGCAGCTCGCGGGAACCCGCTCGCACCGCGCGGCAGGTTTTTCTGGAGAGCCGGAGGAATCCAGCCCTGCGACAGGCAGTACTCCAGGTTCCCAGCCTGCTACCGCAGCCAAGCGCTCGGATAGCTGGCACTAGGCTCTCTCCTTGAATTACTCATCTTTTCCATTACGAGGCCTCCCATGCTCCGGCAATCCATCTGTTTGGTGGTGCGATTTCAGGATCGTGCCTTTTGTCAGCGATGTTAATTTTGGCAGTCAGCGGCAGCCGCGGTGCTGAAGCTCCCCGCTGAGGCCTCGCTGCCTTTTCCTGGGCATCTGGCAACGTGCTTGGAGGTGCCAGTGGAGACAGCAGCCTCCTCCCCTGCTTGTCCTGGGGTTTTGTGCTCGGTGGTGACTTCTGAGACCGCCGAAGGGCTTGGCGGTGTGAGCGCTTGTGTGAGAAAGGTGAAGACGGGGAGGTCTGATGCCCTGCACCCGGTGCGTAACGGGCTGTCAAACACTCTGCTCCCATTTGGCTCTCTAGCTGCAGCCCTCTGATGGCCTGCCAAATCTTTGCCCATCTCTGCAGGATTTATCTGCCTTGTAGGTAAATCCTGACCTTACCTTTACCTTGGTCATGGCTGACGCTGGGATGCTCATGGACCAGACTGCAGACACTGGGCTACCAAGTGACTGGAGATGCACCACCACCGCAGCTGCTCAGCACCTCAGGGGGACCTTACAAGACCAGACCCCATAGATATGTGGTTGCATCTGAACCATCTTCAGGAGCTGGATGGACACCGCATCAGTTACTTCCTCTGCCTGGTTCTCCTCAGTGATCTGCCTCATCCTTTCTGGGATTCTCCCTTCTTTCGGTCCCCTCTGCTCTTGGGTGGCTACAGGCTACATTTCCCCCTAATGGAGCCTGTCCCAGGGACCAACAGGCAGACCATGCCCAGGATGATGGGACTCCGTTGGGGTACCCATCTGGGGTACTCAGAGCTGATGTACAGGATTTATTAGGACCGTCTTACTGCAGTGAGGTCTGGGGGAACAGGTTGGAGAGAGGATGAGAAGCCAGGCTCTGCTGATCTCCTGAGCAGAGCTCACTGGAGAACACGGCACACCCCTGCCACCTTGCCTCAAGGAGGATGGCTCAGCAGGGACCATGAGGACGACCTTTCTGCGCAAGGGGATGTGCAGCATGCTCAGCTTTGGGGTCGGGGCAGTACCTGGAATTGGCCATGTGAGTGGGGATATCTGCCCCATTCCCATCACCTTGGTGTCCCTCATGGCACTTTCTTCCTGGCAACGCTCTCAGCTTTAAAGCTGAACTCTTAGTGAAGAGCTTTGGTATAGGCTTGCACTCAAAGCTGTGCTTGTCTGAGTCTGGTCCAACTCCCAAAACTGAGCTTAGCAGGGAAACTAGTCCTGGAGCATCTTCCTCCGGAGCTGAACCACAGGCCTCAGGGATGTCTCCAAGACGCTGCTGTGTAGCCATCAGTGCTAGCGATGCATGAGGTCTGAGGGAGTCTGTTTCACCTGGGCTGTGCACCCACCATTCCCCTGCCCAGGTGACTCCCACGGAGGATCTCTGTGTGCCTTTGTGCAGCTACGCAACAAGCAGTTGTCCTGGGCATCACAAAAGCTGACAAACGGGGAAAATTCTTTTCTGTGCCACCTGAACCCCCCCTGGCAGGGCAAGGAGGAGAACCAGCTGTCCTGCCCCTGCGGTGCCCCACAGAGCGGTTGGCTCGAGCCCCTTCCAATTCCCCACCTCCCTCCCCACCAGCTCCACGCTGCGAGCAGCCCGGCTCTGCTCCCGCACGCGGTGCCTCCCACGGCAGGACGCTCCCATGCTGCCTGCGCGGGCTGACTGCCAGCCAGATAACCGGGCTCCTGGCAGCCTGCCTTCGCCGCCGGCCCAAACAAGCACGGGGCGGGTGGGAAGAGCCAGTGAGGAGACGTGACAGTGCCATGCAGAGCCTGGGCTGCATGCCCTGCTTGTCCCTGTCGTAGGGCTCGTGCCCTCCGTGTCGGCTCAGAGATGATGCTACTGCAGTGTGACTCTCCCAGGTCTTGCTCTGTGCCTGATGCACCAGTTGTGTTGATTTTATTTCTCACCTGGTTATGGCATCCCTCTGGGGCTTGTCATCAGGGCAGCTCTTCTTGGTTGCTTCTTCTGTCCTGCTTGTTGCACCAGTCTTGAAGAAACCTGGCACCAGCAGCCTGAGCATCAGGGGGCAGCAGGGGGAACGGTAGGCGCAGGACCCTGATGCAGCTCTGCTTTCACCATTTCTGCCAGTCCTTTGCTACCCCCAAAGCCGCTCTCCCCTTTGCCAGGGGACTTTTCCCTGCCACAGCCAGGGGCATGTTTGTCACCACCAGTGCCCATCTGCTCTCTCTGGCTGCTGCTTCCAAAACCTGAGGAAGAAATATTGCTGAGCAGGGGAGGAAGAGGACCAGCAGCGCAGGGCATTGCATCCCTGTGCACAGCATGATGCGAGGGCTGGGGAATGATTGGGATGGACCAGGATCCCCATCAGGATTGGGATGGACCATGGATCCACAGCTCTTGCAACACTAACCCTTTCCAGATGCTTGTGGGGAAGGTGTAAGAAACCCACAGGGGATGGAGGAAAATGATTTACCCTCGTGCGTGTCTTTAGTAAATAGAACTGAGCCTAAGCTGATCACAGGCACAATATCCCAACTGTTTATGGCTGTTAGCTACTATCAGGCTGCATATTCCTGCTATCTGTCTCAATCTCCTGCTCTTGCTACAGGGTCTAAGCCAGGGGTTTGCTGTAGCTAGTAATGTGCATCTGAGGATGCTGCTCTGTGTTGTGCTGCATCCTGGGGGAGCAGTGAGATAGGGGCAGGTCTTATGAGTGTAGGATACCCCATGGAGACCCTCAACATCACCAGCTTGCAGCTCCTCCCCCCCACACAGCTCATTTGGGCCCCATCAGGGTTTGCCCACAGACCTGCAGCATGGCCAGAGCCTTGGCTGGCAGCAGCAGGGAGCCAACGTCAAGAAACAGACGTATGGCTCAGATCTCTGGTCCTGTCTTTTCATGCCGCTGCTCTGAAGCCTGTGGTACTCACGGCAAAGGCTGGGCTGGCACTGCCAGGGCCGCTGTAAGCTGTACCAGCACCTCATCGTCCCCATGGCACGGACTTATCCCCTTCCCACTGATGCTCCTGGAGCAGAGCCTGGCACTTGATTGTGTGCCTTGGAGTGATTTTCCCAGATGGTGTCTTGAGCTTCAGCGATGGCATCAGACACTTGCTGGTGGATGCTAAAGCCATGGGTCCGGTCCAGGACACTGCAAAGCCCTTGCAGGCACTGCAGCAGGGTGTTTCCTTCCTCTGTGCATTCAGTGCCTGCTGTCCCCAGCATGGTCCCACTGTGGGTCTGCTCATCCCTTCCTGTAGCTGCCAACACCTCTGTTCGTGGCTGGTGTCTTATCTTCCAGCGAGGTTCTTCTGCATCCCAGATGCTCAACCCTTATCTCCTCCAGCAGCCCCCAGCCTGCCTGGCTTCCCCTGCTCGCTGCACATCAGCACCCGAGCGCATGGCTGTAAGCGAGGTGTGTGTGGGGGAGCTCTCTGCTGCCCAGATCCCCATGGTGGCTCTGCGCAGTCCCGGGAGGGCTGGGTGGGGGTACAGGACGCATGTGGGGATGGGAGAGTCAGAAAACTAGGCATGCAGGGTCGTGTGTGTGTCTGCGTGTGCGTACAGCGTGGGGCATGCGTTGAAGGTCTGTTTGGGGGGGAGGGGGGTGTATCCACGCACAGCAGAAAGCCTGAAGGTGCCCCTTGGTGTCTGGGAGCTGCATGTATATGAGGAGATGTAGTTCCCATATGTCTGTGTCACAGCGTGTGTGTGTAAGAACACGCCCGTGTGGCTCGTGTCCTTGCGTGCAGTGCGCGTGTGTCCTACCCCCTACGTGTCCAGGGTGTATCCATCGTGCTGGCTCTGCTCTGTGTGCATCGTGGGTGTGAGTCCGTGTGTGTGTGTAAGGTACTGGATAAAAGGGGAAACGGCTGGAAAAGCTATCCCCACTCCCATTTTAATCAGAGAAATGAAGCAGCTGTTGGAGTGAATAGACCCTGCACTAAAGCAGACGTCTTAATATCTTTTGCAGAGGAGGTGCATTGTGATTCATTCTGTGCATCTCTATTACTCAGCTTTTGATAGGGGCTTACTTGTCTCAAGTGCTTTTCATTATTGCCCTAATGCTATCTATTAACATACTGGATGGAGGCTCTTTTCTCATCTGGAGCATGCATCACTGTGCTTTTAAAGATTATGGGGCTTGCAAATACATAACACTTTACTACCTCCCTGACATAATTCACTGGGAAAAGAAATGCATGTAAATAGATAGGTAAATAGATAACGTAGTCGGAGGGCTATGGGAGACAGACAGACCGACCCCGGCACAAAGCTCAGCGCACAGTTAGTTCGTTTGTAACAAATGAGAAAAGAGCTGCTCTACGTGGTCATTTCAAAATTCTTGGCCACCGCTTGACATCAGTTGAAACATCCTTGTTGCCAGTTCCCAGCTTCTGACCTTCAGGCTGCAGGTGGGGCACCACCAGAGAAAGGGGGCTGCCGACAAGGAAAGGCTTCTGCGCCCGGCAGCGGGGGAGTCCTGGGGAGATGGGGAAGGGGAGAGGACTGTGGTGGAGTGATGGGTAACAGCACGTTGTGGAACCATGACCTGCAGATGGAGATCCCCAGCAAAGCCCGCAGGACAGGCAGGTGACCAGCAACCACAGCATGGACCAGAGCCGTGGCCACTCTCTTCTCTGGCAGAGACCTCCTCAGCAACCTCAGGACCATCATTTCATCTTAGCTAGGTCAATTAACTACTTTAAAGACTGGTGAGGCATTTAAACACTCTGATGTGACTTATGTAGGCAGTCTTCATCAGGGGCAGATTACAGGTGTGGTTTTCTGGGTCAGGGTTATTACACAGTTATCAGTCATCGCTCTGTTGCATGGTAGATGATGGCTGGATTTCCTGACGAGCACGAGACCGAGACAGGACCGGGAGAGACCTGGAGCTGAGATCAGGCAGTGGGATTTTTCCATCCTTATTTGTCCTTCAGTAGTGGGCTATACCTCAAACCTAAAACTTTTTGCAAGAAAGGAATACATCGGAATTATAATTTAACAACGGCACAAGTGCTTCTTTCCTCCGCTCAGGATGACTTTTCATTTCAATTTTTGTTGAACTGTTGTAAGAAATGCAATGGCACGAAAGCAAAATTAGACAGACTGAGATTGGCAGAACTGAATGGTTCAGCTGAGAGCATGCATTTTCCTTCCTTCTTAATTTCTGTTTTTTTGGAAACCCATTTCCCTGCCCTGTGCTTGTATTACAGACATCTGCAGAGAGCAGGGACTCCATACCCTCCAGCCTGTTCTCCAAAACCTGAGGGCACTGACTGGCAGGGAATGGTCGCATTGACCTTCCCCAGCAGCCAGGGCAGGACACGTTCCCTCCAGCGCAGCCGTGTTGGCATATTTAGTGGGGGATACTTTGGGGCACAGTTTTCATGTCATATGGGTATGGCAGTCCTGGGAACAGCCCAGCACTCACCAGCAGGCTCACCCAGCAGCATCAGGGCTACTGGTTTAAACATGAGCTCAGCTGCCAGGACGCTGAGCAGCAAGAGACTAAATACAGGTCTTCAGCTGGCCAGAGGGACCCGCAGCCCCAGGAGCCTCTGACTCGGGGTCTGTGGTGGCCCCACAGAGCCAGGGGGATGAGCAGGAGCCTGCTATGGTGGCAGGAGGACACTCTGCACTGTGCCCCTCCAGAGCTGGGCTGCACATGTGCTTTGCAAATGCTTATCCTTGCTCAGAGTCGGGGCTTGGGCTGCCTCCTGCCAAGTGGAGCTTCCATGCAGAGGAGGCATCCAGTATCCCAGGTTTATCATCCCCTGGTCTAAACAAAACCAGGGGGCACCCCCAACCCCTCCTGCTGTGTTAGTAGGGCACACAGATGGATGGGTTAGTCCTGGCACCAAGACATGAGATGGGGAGAGAGGGGGAAATATCCTGAGGTGACATGAGTCCTACTTTTGGTGGTTCCCATTTCCCATGCTGGTTCAGGCAGGGGGTTAAAGAGAGCCATTCAGTGCCACCACCACTTTGTGTCACACGAAGCATCGTGACTTTTCCCTCCTCCGGCCTCACGCAACGCCCGGCCTTGGGGCTGCCAGCATCCCCTCGGGAGCACCTGACAGCAGCACCCAAAGGTGTGTTTCCCTGGGTACTCCCAACCTGCGAAGGCAGCTTTACTCTATTCGATAAATAACCTACAGGATGTATTACAACCTTTTATAAACTGAGACTGATGCTGGCTCCTAGCTATGGTTAATCATATAAACTTGCCTAATTTTATTCTATCAGCCATCTTGTTGCTACATGCCAGATGCTTGCCTTAAATGAATAGTGCTGGAACAGCCAAGCATCAAGTTAACAGAATACCAGCAAACATTCCCGACAGCATGAGCAGTCTATAAAACCTGGCACTAAACTGTATTAGAGGGAGAGATAAGCTCTCAGAGAAGAGCTGGGAAGACAGTAGGCTTGGGTTTGTTTCCAAATGGCTCCATGTAGCACGCGGTGCAGGTGTTGTAGGAGAAATCCATCCAGCTATGGAAGTATCTCTCTATCTAAGGCTGGCTATGCTATGGATCTTCTAATGGGATTAAGGCTTAATGTCCTAAAGAGAATATGAAATAGTGCTTCCTCTCGCAGATCCGCCAGCTGTCTTGCAAACAGGGCAGAGAAACTTCCACTTTTTGCAGATCGAATCAGTCACTCTCTGAATTGATGGCAAGAGCCTCATCAACAAGATATAATGTTTTAATGATGTTGTGACACGACCTGACACGCAGTGTCATTTGATGGATTCTCTCGTGTCACGGTGTATTTCTGACACAGAAAAATGTCACCTCTCCCTCTTTCCAAAGAAAAAAAAAATTAAAAAAGGAAAGAAAGAAAGAAAGGGAAAAAAAATAAATGTTCATTTCTCCAGTGCCTAAAATGCTTGCATCTCTTGCAGCTTGTGGTGCTCAGTGGCGCCCTGCTTCAGCTCCGCAATTGCCTTGCGCTGGAGAAGATGAATTTCCACTGTGCTTTTCTGTATCTGCTTTTCACCTCTGCATGGCACATTATCACTCGCTAATAACATGGAACAAATAGCATGGCATTAATAACCTGCAGAAATCATTTCACCCCTATTTTCAGCTGTGAATCCTCTTCAAGTCACTTTGGACATTTTGAATTGGGTTTTTTTTCTCTGCTGTGATTCCCCATCAGTCTCTGTGAATGCTCCCAGGCCTACAGTTCTCCCTAGTTTGGTGCAAGGGCTCAGTATTGTGGGCTCAGATGGGGTCTGCTGGGCTGGCTGCAGATGCTTATGGCACAGAGCGTGTTTGCCTGGAAGATGCAGCTCTCCTTATCTCAGCAGCACCACCAGCTAAGGTCTTCTGGGGTGACTGTTTCTGTGTGTCCCCCAAAGGCAGTGAAAAATGCACTCAGCACCCAGATGAATAAAGAGAGTGGGGATCTTGTCTCTGAAAGGGTGCTCAGAGTTGGCAGAGATTCGTGCGCACCCTTGATGTTAGGGCTGGATGCACTGATGCTCCTTCCTGGCAGAAGGTAGAGATGCTGATGTCTCCTGTGGATGAGGGACACCAGGGAATGCCAAAGTCTGCTGGGAGGAGCTCTGTGTAGCTGTCAGCACAGAGGAGCTGTTCAGGCATCATAGAAAAGGCTCAATGCAGAGGAAAGAGGAACCCTTGGCTCTGTTTTCGTGACCCCAGCCTTGCAGCAGTTTTCCACAGGCTGCTTGGTGCCTGGGTGTCTCTGAGGTTGGGCAGAATTGGGGCCCGGCATCTCAGGCACCTTGTGCCTTCCTTGCCCAGAGGAGAGGTATGGTCCTACCTGCACCCAGCTCCATTCATTCCCAAGCTTTGGTGGAGACCTGGGGCTGGTGGTCCCTCACCAGCTTGGCCAACCCTGCACTGTCCCAGTAACTGATTCCCTGAGAGAAACTTGCAATAATCTCGTTAGCTTGTGGTTCCTCTTGGGGGTGGTGTGGTGTGGCATGGCGTGTATGTGTGGGGGTGGTGGGGTGTTTGAGGATGCCCTGACCTGTCAGCACAAGACTCTGCTGCATATTTGGAAGCCCTGACACCCCAGAGGTGCTGCGGGACCCCACTGTCCCCAGTGTTGTGTGACAGCGTGGACACAGGGGGCTGGACGGACACTGCTGTCACGGTCAGGACCTGGCGGGATGAATGTGAGGAAAGGGAGCTGCGTGGTCCTGCACATCCCAGCCCACCCTGACCCCAGGCTCAGCCAGACCCCAGGGCTCTCCAGGGCAGGGAGCCAGCCCCAGCTTCATTCCCAGGACCTGGAGGATGGATGTGAGCATCTGTACCCATCCCCTGATGCCTGGGGGCAGCAGCCTGGGTTTGCAAGGGACATCGAGGTGGTGGGAGGCATCTGTCCCCCAGGGATGTGGGGGGTGTCCTCCACCCACCCACACTTTCACTTCAGCCACCAGGATGCCTTCAGCTCTCCCCTCCCTGTTCCCCAGAGCTGGCAATTGCAGTTTGGGCAGTAAATCTAAACCATCCAATCCTGTTAAATTATTTTCCAAATGACATGATTTCCCTGGTGCACATAAATGATCAATTTCATGTTTTATTCCTAGTGCTATTTTAGAAAAAAAAAATCTCATTAAACTATCTTGATTAGAGAAAAGGGGCTGTCATCACTGGGTGGACAAATGGTGCGGGGGCACTCAGCTATTTCCCTGAGCACACAGACACCTGCAGAAAAGGCCTTCAAAGACCTGAAGGTTATTTGCCCATATTACAAATGAGGTGAAGGTTAAAAAAGGTGATTAAAAGCATCTGGAAACCAAAATGTGACAGAGTCTTGCAGTAACCTCCAAGCAGCTTGATTTATGACAGGCCGGTCCCACCCGTAACAAGATTATAGCTTCTCCACATCAGCCATTGTGATAAATACCAATTACCTACTTGAGTATTGCCATTCAAATTTGCCTAAGTAAGGAGCAGAATCATACATCTATGTTGATTACATATCAATGATGCGGTGGAAGCCTTTGCAACTTTTAGATCTGCTTAAGATATGCCGCCCTGATTTAGACAGCGATTTGCATACAATTTACCCATAAAGCCTTACTTTGAAAAGTATAATTACTTTTTTAATATTCTTCCTTCTGATTTGAATGTTAGAGAGGCCATATAATGAATTACTGCACTAATGAAGACAAACATGCGCTCGGGGTGTACAATGGGAGCATTGTTAAATAAACTTCCTGCGCGCAACACATTTGTTGTGGTTAATCTTTAAATGGAGGCTCCTATTAATACCAGCACTTTTCTTCCCATAATTATTTTCAGAGGGATGTAAATCCCTGCCCGTGCTGCTCCAACGGTTTCACCTGCAGCAGCGGGCGCTGCAGGGCGGCAGGGGGGCTCTGGTCCCGCGGAGCTGACCGCGCAGGGGGTCTGGGCACACCGTGCCCTGGCTGCCAGGCTCCGGCAGGTTGAGAGCGAAGCAGCGCCCTGTGCTCTGCGTGGGATGCTGGCCAGGAGCAAGCGCTGCCAGAAGACTGCTAGGCTTTCTCTAGGAGGCAGGGGTGGCTTTCATCGCACGGAGCAGGGACAGCACGAGTGGCATATGCACAGGACCTACGCATCAGCAGAGCTCTGATGCCGTGTCACGTTTAATGCAGTGCAGTGGATCCTTGGGGCTCTTCCTCCTTCTGCTTTTCTCGTTGTTCCCCGTCTCGCCCCAATCTGAGGATCCCCCCCAAAAATCTATGTTCATTTGCAGCATTCCCAGGATTTCGAATGGCCAAAACCCTCTAGGGTGCAGACATGGGCTGAGGGAGCCTTGGTAGGCAAAATAGTCATTTGGACAGAAAACCAACTGTATCTTGGGCTGCATCCCCAGCAGCGGGACCAGCAGGGCCAGGGAGGGGATTCTGCCCCTCTGCCACGCTCTGCTGACACCCCCCTGCAGTGCTGCCTCCAGCTTGGGGGGCCCCAGGACAGGAAGGACACGGAGCTGCTGGAGCGAGGCCAGAGGAGGCCCCGGAGATGCTGCGAGGGCTGGAGCCCCTCTGCTACGAGGACAGGCTGAGGGAGCTGGGCTTGTCCAGCCTGGAGCAGATAAGGCTCCGGGGGGACCTTAGAGCAGCCTTTCAATACTTAAAGAGGGCTTACTAGAAAGATGGGGACAGACTTTTTAGTAGGGACTGTTGTGATATGACAAGGGGTAATGGGATGAAACTAAAAGACGGGAGATTTAGACGAGATGTAAGGAAGAAATGTTTTACGCTGAGGGTGTTGAAACACTGGCACAGGGTGCCCAGAGAGGTGGTAGATGCTTCATCCCTGGAAACATTCAAGGTCAGGCTGGACTGGGCTCTGAGCAACCTGATCTGGTTGAAGACGTCCCTGCTCATTGCCTTGAACGGTCTCTTCCAACCCAAACTACTCTGACTCTAGGACTAAAGATCTTGGAGTTTTCTGATGCTCTCAGGAAACAGCAATCAGTGAGCTCTGGGAAAAGGGCTTGCTAGGAACAGAAAGGAATCTGGTGATGGGAACGGAGGTCTGCCAGGCCCAAGGAGGGATTCCCCAGCACTGGGACTGGTACCCTGGTCCAGGGCCACACTCTGGGGTTTCTTTTCTACAAGCAAACCCACATTTCCTTTGCTTTTTGCTTGCCGTGGGATGCTGAGCAAACCGATGGCACTGGCCCAGGCTGCAGGGTGAGGGGCACGAGGGAGTTTGAGGACAGCGTGGGCAGAGGGTTTGAGCATGGGGGCTTGAAGCTGGGGCTTTTGACATCCCAGTCATGGTCCTGACCCCAGCATCCTCTGAGACCATCGGCTGGTTGTTTAACCCCTTCGCATTAGTGCCCTCATTGCGGACCTTGCCAAAGGGCTGAGCTTTAGGGACTCCATGTAGTTTAGAGAAGGGATGTTCCTTTTAGAGAAGGGAGAAGGTTTTGGGGTTCAGGTTAGTGGGTCTTGGTAGCCCAGTTTCCACATTGATGTGACTCATCCTGTGGCCACGCGCATGCAAGCACACCCAGTGCACCCATGCACAGAGCTGAGTGCTGCCTCCATCACCCAGTATGGGTGGGGCTTCCAACCTCCTGTCTGCAAAGTCCTGCTGGCACAGCCACTCCGCCTGTGAGAAGGAGGGAGCTCCAAGGGAGGAGCAGATACCAGGAACAGGGGCTCTGTCTGGCAGGAGGGCAAGCGGAGATCGGCTGTGCTGCCCCGTGGGGTCATGGAGGCACACTCCCCTTCCCTGCGGGGCACAGCTGCCAGTCAACCCCTCTAACACCCTCTCCTCGTCTTGCCTAATGTTAATGCTGATGCTTGACAAGCTTACTTAAAGAGCTTTAGCCAATGTCTGGGAGATACTTCAAATCAAAAGGCTCTCTACTAGATGAGTGATTTCCCAGTTGGTTGCAAGTCACTCCCTGCTTTTGGCTGGTCCCGCCATGGCGATGCACCTTTGCTGGAGGGGCTGACCCACCCCAAAGAGCTTGGGAAGACTGAGGGAGGAAGGGTCAGGGACTGAGACAGTGACTGTTGGACTTGTTCTCAGGGAAGGGAGACACTTTGGCCAGCTCCTCTTGCCCCCCAGCACAGCATCCCATTGCACCCTCGACTGGCCCTTCTGACTGAGACCAGACCAAGTGTTGCTCCTCAAGGCGCCTGAGCCTGGGGACTCATGAAGATGGAGATGCCACCTCTCTGGGAAATGTATGCAAGTGGATTTTCATCCATACTCCAGAGACAAAGCATAATGTCTCACTTGAGCCCATCTGATGCCATCTGTTATCTAACACCCCTCAGTTGATCCCTGACATCCAGTACCTGAGATGTACCTGAGATCCTCCTGGGACAGTGTTCACACACATGTAAAGTCTTCTTCTGTCTCATTGCTTTTGGTTGCTTACTCATTCTCTTCAGTTTCCTAGAAGTAATGAGTGCAGGACAGCAGTGACCTGCCCTCTCTCACTGTTGGTCCTCACACATGCTGCTCTGTGGGGAAAGCTGCTGCCTCTCTCTCTGGCTCCCTGCTTCGAACAAACACTTCCCAGGGATGCAGGTGGCTCTGGTCTGCGGACAACCTGTGCCAGTGGTTCTCCAGCTTTCTCCACTTGTGGGTCCCCTGTAGTGACATTCAACTCCTGGTCCTGAGCTGCCCCTCAGTCCCCTGTTCAGGACTGTTGGATGCAGCCAGACACCCCCAGGCTCTGTGTTCTGAAGCCTGACTTGCTGTACCTCAGGTTGACGGGTCCATTTGTCCCAGCACTTCTCCATCCAGCTTGTTACCCTGCCCTTGCTTGTCCTGGGAACTGATGTGCATCTTTACAGCCTCCAGACCCTTCCATGGCCCCTGCTGCCAGGAGTGGCCCCGGCCTCCAGGCTCAGCCTGCAGCCCTGCTCCTAGGTGTACTGCTCTGCATCGGAGGCTGTTAGAACATGTTTTGTTGGAATGTGCCCAGCGAGGGAAGCGATCCAGCCCCGTGTGACTGCCTCATTATTCACCACCCTGCCAATCTTTATGTCATCTACAAATTTTATCCGGAGAGATTTGGTATTTACTGCCAAGTTATTGATGGGATGGGGAATAGCATCTGGCCAAATGCTGACACCCCCTCAGCGCTAAGATGATGTGGCCAGCCTGGGATCATTTCCTAGCTTGTGTACAGATATCCTCACTGACCTTCAGGATTTCACTTAGCTCCATATCTGCGAAGGTATTTAAGCACAGAAAGCTCCACACCAGTGGCAGTAAGTGCTCAGCTTGTTACGTACCTGGTTTCCTGGCATCGTGTCTGTCCTGAGTGCCATAGTGAGGTCCATTGGAAGCACCAGTATCTCCACAGTAGCAACTTAAGAGCCATCAGATCCCATGTTTTCTTCCCCCCAGAAGAGACACAGTCCTCTCCAAACACTTTGGTTTCTGCTCCTGAGAGGAAGAGGACAGTTCCTGCCCCAAGAGAGTTGTCAGGAGACCTCTGTGAAGGAGGGGGGGACGAGATGCTGGCCATGAGGACCAGCAGCCTCATACAACAGGCTAGAGAGATGCTGGGGGAAGTTGTCAGCACGTGAGCAACAGCACAGTCACTACCTGTGTGTCCATGCTCACAGCCAGCTCTGCACCGTGAAAGAGCATTTCCTGAACCCAGGTCACCCAAGATATTGTCTTTCCCTGTCCCATTTCGATCTCTCTTCCATGTGGAGTTGTTCTAAGAGGCCTGCAGAGGTAGCAGGAGGCTACACGAGAAGCTCACCAGCCCACTGCGGAGCCAAGCTGACATTCACCCTGGACACTACCTGCACCATCATATGCTCCAGCACAGCTATGCCCCAGCACCGAGCCGTGCCCAGATCACCACCAGCAGCTCCCAGTGGCCATGTGCGCTGCCCGGAGAGCAGCATCCTGCAGCAGTGGCGGGGAGGCAGGCTGTGTGCAGGGGGGTGTCTGACATGGCAGCAGCCTGCCTGTACGGACAATCAGCTTGTCCAGAGCGAGCAATGTGAAAGCACCAGCCCTGGGACTGCACAGCCCTTACTAGTCCTGCCGGAGGAGAGGAGGGGCAGAGAAGGAGCTGGCCAGATAATGACCTTGCCCAGCTTGTTAACCTTCATCTTGCCCTGTGACGTACTTGGCTGCTTGACTTTCTTTTGTAATTAAAGCACAGTGTTGTTTAACAATTAACAGGTCCGAAGGAAGTGCTTTCCAGCATGAACTTATCTGGAGCTGCAGAAACTGTCCAAGGGTTGTTGAAACGAGAGCTGTCCTTGAGAAGGAGAGCCAGGTCATGTCACCTCCAAGTCTGCATCCCTGCCAGCTTCTCCTGTGTCACCAGTGGCTGTGGGCACTGGGTTGGAGGGGTTGGAGCCCGGCAGGGCAGCAGGAGTCACTCCAGTCTCTGCAAAATGTACCTCCCGCTCATGTCTCTGCCGGGTGGTCGGGATCTGGTGTGAATTACACAGCTCTGGTCTGCCAGGGAGAGACACAGCGAGATGAAGCAGGCTGCAGCCTCTTTGGGAGGAAGCTGAAACGAGATGCACTGCAACAGGAGATAAAGCCCAAGTACTTCACAGCATGGGGACCAAGCAGCTGAGCATGCTGCCCAGGCAGCGCTGCATTCCCCATCCCTGCTGCGTCCCGGAGCAGACCTGAGGGATGCCTGAGGAGCACGCGTCCCGTAAGAGGGGATCACGGCTGACTGCTGCATGTGTGGCGGTCAGACCAAATGCTCCTATGCTCACTCCTGGCCCTGTGCTCAGTGGTCGCTGGAGCAAAGACCCCCCCATGAATGCCCTGGCTGCCTGGTGGCAGTGCAACACCTCCAGCAATTTGGCAAGGTCTGTGTTACCCTTCCTGGATACTCATTGCAGGAGAGACCCAGCTGTGGGGATTATGTGACCAAACATGGGTGTCTGCAATTTGAATGCCTCCATGGGAGCTGGCCACCCTGGGGACTTGTCCTGCACCCAGTGGAGTCCAGCTCTCCTAAGCCTGATCATCTGCATCACTGGGGGATGATGGACTGTGTTGGAGGGGACTGGGAGGCTGATTCTGATGGAGATGCTGGTGGGCAGATGCCCACTTTCAGCCAGACAGATCCTCCTGCAGACCCTGTGGGCTGTTCCCAGCAGAGAGCTCTTGGGCAGGGTGACTTCCAGTGTCTGGGGGTCTGCAACAAAAGACAGCCTTTGCTGGCACGCCTGAGCCCGGAGAGCCGGGGAGGCTGGCTTTCTGTGCTGAGAGGACCACTGTTTTATGGAGGGCAGAGACACATGCACATGAAGATGGTCCAACAGACCTCGTGCCTCGCTGCTGAGCAAGCCGAACAGCGCCAGGCCTGGGATGCTTTTCGCCTGCGGTTCGTGACATGCATGATGTGCACGCTGATGTGTGCGGCGAGCCTGAGGGAGCAAGCTCGGCGAGGGTTAACCTGGGAATCAGCCAGGCAGCTGCCAAGGCGCTATAGATTTTGGAGCAGTAACTCTTCAGCTGGAGAGTGAAAAGGGGACAGCTAATGGGGCTCATGAGATCTGTTAATACTTAACCTAATGCAACACCTACCGGCCCTGCCCATAAATCAGAGATGAGCCCCAGCACGTTGCTCTGGCAGCCGCCCGGTCCACCAGCAAAACCTCAGCACCCGCGGGGGGTTCTCCCCTCTCACCAGCGCTGGGGCTGAGCCTCCCTTCCCCACTCTCCTTCCCCAGGATCTGGCAAAGACTGGCACACCCGGATCCCTGTCGCTGGGACAAAATGCTTTGAGATGCCTGGAGGGTGGCCAGAAACACCAGCTTGGAGGGATTATGGGCTCAGCCCTAGAAAGGTCATGAGCGTGTAGAAGTTCAGCCCAATGGTCTGAGGGTGGGGGGCATGGAGGAGTGCAACTTGACGTGCAGTTTTTTAAAACCTCTCTAAGAAAATCTAGCTTTGGTTTAATCAGCACTGATTAGCCTCCACTGCTGGAGCAGGGAGAGGCGGCTGTCCGCAGCCCTGCGCACACTGAGGGCTTGATTTCCAGCACTTGTTCTGATTCTCAAGCTACTCGGAGACGTCCGTTCTCCTCCTTAATGCCAGAGTTAATTTCTCATGCAAAAATCATGACCAAACAACAGGGGCAGAGCCCTCCCAGTGGGTCCGTCCTGCGTAAAGAGGTGTCCCTACTATGAGAAATACCACGAGTGGTCCTCTCTGGGAGATGTAACACATTTCAGCTGCAAAGTTAGCCTCAGTCCAAATTTTTCTGACATTCCTGTAACAGCAGAAACCGAATTGAGCTTGTTAAACCACATTTGGGGTCCTTCAGTGGTAAAGGAAAGAAAGAGTCCATCCTCAGCAAGTTTGCCTACGACACCAAGCTGTGCGGTGCAGTTGACATGCTGGAGGGAAGGGATGCCATCCAGAGGGACCTGGACAGGCTGGAGAGGTGGGACCATGTGAACTGCATGAAGTTCAAGGCCAACGGCAAGGTTCTGCACGTGGGTCAGGACAACCCCAAACACAACTACAGGCTGGGCAGAGAATGGATGGAGAGCAGCCCCCAGGAGAAGGACTTGGGGGTGCTGGGTGATGAGAAGATCAACATGAGCCGGCAGTGTGCGCTGGCAGCCCAGAAAGCCACCCGTGTCCTGGGCTGCACCAAANCAGAGGAGGCCCCGGAGATGCTGCGAGGGCTGGAGCCCCTCTGCTCTGGAGACAGGTTGAGGGAGCTGGGCTTGTCCAGCCTGGAGAAGAGAAGGCTGCGGGGAGCCCTTGGAGCCCCTGGCAGTGCCTGCAGGGGCTGCAGGAAAGCTGGAGAGGGGCTGGTTGCAGGGCAGGGGGGGCCAGGCCAAGGGGAAGGGCCTGAAGCTGCAGGAGGGGAGCTGGAGCTGAGCTGGGAGGCAGCAATCCTTCCCTGGGAGGGTGCTGAGGCCCTGGCACAGGGTGCCCCGAGAAGCTGTGGCTGCCCCTGGCTCCCTGGCAGTGCCCAAGGCCAGGTTGGATGGGACTTTGGGCAGCCTGGGCTGGTGGGGGGTGTCCCTGCCTGTAGCAGCAGGTTAGAACTAGGTGATCTTTGAGGTCCCTTCCAACCCAAACCATTCTGTGATTGATTCTATGCTTCTGTGAAGACAGTTATCTGCCATCCTGTTGTGGACACACTTCTGGTCTCATGGTCTGACGTGCAGCTAGGGCTGGGGAGAAGTCAGTCTTTATTTGCTAGTACTGTTCCCACAGCAGACATCACTGTTACAGAAGGGCACCTAAAACCATGTCCCAGGAAATGCCAAAGCTTCAAACATACCTGCGTTGGGTGCTTGAGGCTGAGTGAAGATGACACAGCTGGATCCCTGGTCAGAGGATGTGATGCTGCCTGGGCAAGATGAGGATGATTCCCTGCTTAGGACCTGGCTGTGCCTGCTTCTTGTCATGTGTCTGCATGCGACATGTTGTCTGTTCTTGTTCTTGCCCATGGTGCTCATGCAACAAGTTGGGATCAGTTGGTGTAACCCAAAAAACTCACAGGCTGGGCTCTGGTCTGGACACCTTCAGACATCTGATGGGTCCAGTGAGGCACTCTGAAATTTGCTGTGATTAGAGATGAGTGAAAAATCACACACTGGATCAGCAAAAATCATACTAAATCTGTGTCCTTTGAAAGACAGGTAGTGTTTCCGGATAATCTCAGCCTTAACGACCTAAAATTTTCCGTTGCTTTGATGTCCTCCTTCACCAAAAAGGCAAAAGGGGGAAGAAGGGGAAGAAGGCAAGAAAACAGAGAAGAAAGGGAAAGATGAAACCCCAGGTCTGGAAACTCCTGTGTTTTGGGAGAAGCACCAGGACATCTGGAATAAACTAGGAAAATTATTTCAGGGAAAAGCCTACGAAGGACACATTTCTGCTAGTCCTTATAATAGGACCCCAGCACTCCCAGGAGGTTCTTGTGGGCAGCACCTGCCCCTGGTGACAGCTGGTGGTTGGGGTTTTACTGGGTTCTGCTGTTTGTGCTGCCCTTCGAACCCACTTGACCGTGCACCACGTGGGTGTGTGTGTCCGAGCTGATACACCAGGAAGGAATTACTGAGCTGAGCCTCCGAAATCATGGACACTCGCCTGCTGTCCTCAGCGCCTCTAGAAATCCACAGCGAGCAAATTCTGAGAGAGAATTGCATTTCTACTTGATGTGTTGCCAATCACCGCCATTTCACGGAGTTTGAGTCATGTTCCTCTAACGAGAAGCAATTTTCTCTGTTAAGTCCAGCAGGTCCGTGCTAACCTTGGATCAAAGATGCTCTGAGACTTTCTGGGTTTCCCTGGTGTCTCTGTGCTCTGTTCCTGACTTTGGCTACAGAGGTCACACATGGAGGGGTTTATCTTTGCTGTCAATAATCTTGTCCGGCTAATGTGGGACAGCACAGGCTGTCTGATCCCAGACAGTGCACGTCTGTGGGTGATGTTTAGCAGCTCCAGTGCCATGAGGAAAGTTTTGAAACATAAAGTCTTGGCATTTCTTTCGTCTAGTATATTTGCATGATCTTTCGTGCTTGATCTTTGCTGCTTGGGAGACATTTTGCAGGGAGAATTTTCTTCAAAATGATGAAATTCTGTTTTGGGGTGTTGTCCCGATGCGTACCCCAAACGCCTCTGTCTGCTGTTTCACTTTGTCGCTCTCTTCAGGGGCTCCTGAAAGGCCAGTGCTGAAGCAGCTCTCCACTAGCCACTGTTTTGCATTCATCCAGCGTTTTTCCAACAGCACGACTGCTGCATGCAGCACCTAACAGGTGCTCTGGACACCGATTCAGATGATAGCTTCCAAAGAAGGAAAAAAGCAAACTGGCCTATCCCCAGAATCGTAAGACTAGCTCAAAAATCAGAAGATCTGAAAACAATTGCTGGAGTGCATCCTGCCTTCTCAGGGTGCTTTCACCATCCCGTTTGCAAGCAGCCTCTACCATCTCGTGCCCTAGAAACTTGCACGTTTGGAAGAGAGCCAACCTGCTTTGCTCACATGATGCCAGGACCGGCGGCTGTGCTAATATAGCAGCAAACATCACAAGATGTACATTGAGATCATGAGATGTGGTCACTCTGCAAAGACTTAGGGCTTATCTTTGTCTTCCCCAACCTTCAGCTACCAGCAGAGCATCCTCACGGGACGGTCTCTGCCTCCCACCGGGTCATTGCCTTGAGCTTCCGTCTGCTCCTTGGAGGAGCGCATAGGAGGAGGATGGCTGTGGGCAGGACACTGCTGACTTCGAGCCACCAGGGATGGGTGATCCTTTGCTAATCTTCCAGGCACAAGGTGACACAAGTTTCATTTCATAGTTGTCAGGTGCTGAACATCCTCCTGGTACTGGAGCGGCTTCCTGTCCTGGCAGGGAGGCAGGTCTAACCAGGCTCAAGGGAGATCATCTGAAAGAGCAAGGGACCGTGACCGAGCGCCTGCCAGTACATTTCCCTGGTGGTTTTATATCTGTGACAAGTCAGAAAGCAAAATAAAAAGAAGGCAAGCAGGCAGCCAACCCACTTAACTGCAGTTTTCCTCCATCAGGATCTATTTAGTTTTATTCAGTCTGACATCGCTCAGAAAGGAGAAGAAATTCTGAGAGCCTAAAGCCAGAGGGAGACCACACAGTGTGTGCTGGCCGTACTGGGGGAGCTCGTCTCCCTTATTGCATCTGACACCAGGCAAGAGGAGCCAGGGTCTGCGGCTGTGGGTGTGAGGAGGCTTTCCAGGGACGGAGGCAGCCTCCCCCACCACATCTGGCTGTGCAGACATCAGGATGTTGATTTCACTGACCTGCAACACAGCTCCCCAGAGCCAGGTGGACTCTGCACTGTCCCAGACCCCAAGCCCCTGGGTCTCCATCACACAGGAGAAGGTATCATTGGGCAGGATGCTCCAGCTGCAAGTTGGGGAGGATGAGGTTAAGCTGACACACAGGAATCCACAGCTGGATTTCGTGAATGGAAGCACATCTGTATCACCACTTTCCAGGAAAGCCCCTTTTTATCCCAAACTGAGAGGATGTAACAGTCTGTAATGCAGAGAAGGGGAAGGAGCAGACCTGTGGGGACCCACTGTTCCCTATAGCACACCTCTTAGTTGGGGGATTTGTGATACACCAATGCATGGGGGCTGTGATGAGATATGGGGCAGGAGGCTCCAGAGGGGGTAGCACTGAAGGCTGCTGGACCATGACAGGTAGATGGTTCCCAGCCTGTGGCCAGCACTACACAGAGGTTGCAATGTTCCCATCAGATGCCAGCATTTTGGGTACAGCTCTTGCCAAGGCTGAAAGTAAGTCATCCCAAGGACACAGCGCTCATCCAGAGAAGGTGCCTAACAGGATGGGAGATGTGATAGCACTGACAAAATATCGTTGGGAAGGGCATATGTCAATTTGGGGCTCCATAGCTGATGCCAGAAGCTGTCCCTTGGCTCATCCTGCCCCACTACCAGCCGTTTCTGATCATGCTCCAACCAAGGATTAAGCAGGCGCTCTGTAGGAGACACACTGCATCACCCGAGGACCTCTGTCTTTACCTTGGTCTGGAGCACCAAGCAGCAAGAAGCTCAGCCTGCGTTTGTCAGAACGACTCTGCAGGACAGCCACCTGGCTGAAGACAGATGTCTGCATTGCTGATGCCAAGGTATCTCAGACAGGACAGTCCTGGGGGAGCTCATCACACCTCTGGCAGAAGCACACACCTGCAACACAAATTACTTTCCCAGATTAGATTCTCCAGGTATTCCCATCCTTGCTCAGGTGCAATCTGCACCTTTCCCAGACTGCACCTTCCCAAAGGGGCATCGATGACCCTGGCCCTGAGCTCATCATCTCCAAGATCTGGCAGAGTCCCTGGACGTGACCATATGGGCGGTTCAGAGCTCCTTCCCTGCCAGCTGCACAGACCCCCTTTGCCCTGCTCTCCTTGCTGAGCCGTTCAGTCACAGCAGCATCACCCCAGTTGACTTTGCGATGTGATCTCGCACACCCTGCCACCCAATACACTGCTACATCGATCGCTTCCCTGGCTGGTGCCCTCCCTGCATCACACCTCTCTTCTCCTGGCTTCCTTTTCACTAGCACGTCAATCCTAACTACTTATCTCCAATCCCAAAGCCATCCCCATTCCTGTCCCCTTCTGAGCCGCAGTCTCTTGTGTTTCACTGGAGGATTTTCTCTGCACAGAGAGCATCTTACCCACGCTGAGACCTCTTGCAGCAGCACAGTGGCACAACCAGCCACGGTGGTCCTCCATCTGCACATGGCATCACCCAGGACACCACCTCCTCATTTGTCCTGAGCCAGAGCTGTCCAACCTTGGTCCAGGGTGGTGCAGGACCGGAGAAGAGCCATGGAATGAGTTGAAGTGTGCAAGGCCTGGCTGGCTGGGAGAGACGGAGTGGCTCAGCCTGTTTAGTTGATCAAGGGAAGGTTAAGAGGCAACTTGATCATAGTCTATAAATACTTACGGAGGGAGGAGATTTCTGATAATGGAGGGGTTTTTAATCTAGCAGATAAAAAATGTAATGAGATTCAATGGCTGGAAGCTGAAGCTAGAAAAACCTAAATTGGAAATAAGATGCATCTTTTAAACAGGGAGTATAATTAACCATTGGAGCAATTTGCCAAGAGACGTGGCGGATGCTCCATCATTTGTGGTGTTTAAATCAAAACTTTCTAAAAGGGATGCTCTCCCTCAGCCAGAAGTCACAGCATTCAACAGAAGAACAGTGCCCTGCGCTGCAGGGGTCACAGGGGGTGCCCTCGGTGCACTATGCTGACCCCCAAAATCCGTGCTGCCCTCTCAGCCAGATTCTCCATCACCTCGCAGCCCATGTGCCAGTTTGCACAGGGGCAACAAGTTGCCAGGTAAGAATGTGAGTGTGTCCCCTCTTCCCACCCCAAACTGAGGGACAGGCACAGTGAAGAGATGGAGCTCGTGCATCCACCGTGTCTCCCAGCTCATGGGTGTGTAAGCAAGGCGCACATGGAGAGGGGATGCAGAGCTGGGCGGCTCTCCCAGACATTCTTGTCCACCCTCTGCAGAGGCCATGCCAGAGAGAAGGGCAGGATCTCCGCTCAGCCTTGACGCCCTTGCAGAAGGCTGTGTGCATCCACCCACCTCGTCACCTGCCAGGCAGACCCATGGGCACCCCACGGGCTCTCGACGCCTGGTGCTCGGGGCGGCTGCTCCCAGGACCCCGGCCACCACGCACGCTCCCTTGCTGGTGCTGTTACTTCCTGGCTTCTTTTTTTCCCCTTGGTTTCTTTCTTGATATTTTTTCCTTGCTGCCCTAATTTTTTTTTTTCACCTATAATTTTCTCCATTGACTTTAATTAAGCTCTCCCCAGGCTCGCTCTGTAGGCAGGCTTCCCCGGGTCTAATTAGACTCTCATCATAAGTAATCTACATGGAAAGCAAACATGTGTGTGTGTGAGAGAGCCAGTGAGATTTATAGAGAGCATGCAGAGAGCAGATGGGTGCATAAAACACTGCAAATAATTCTGGTGCAGATGCAGAAAAGGCAGGCGCTTTGGTAGGGACTGGAGTCTTCCCCACATGCTCCCATAAGTCAAATCTCTGTCTCTCTCTCTCTCTCTAGGTATCACCACATTTCCCACAATAAAATCAATAGTGCAGATCAGAGTAAATCATTTTTGACTGGGGAAGCAGGACTCGTTGAGAGCAGCGATTCCCAGATGAGACTTAAGGAGATGTCTCACACTGATCTGTTTCTAACCATGTACTTAAGACCCAAGGTGTATGCTGAAGTAATTATCAGAGGTAGGCTGCCCATGGTGAGAGCTCTGCGCTGTTTGCTCAGGGATGGAAAATGGTTTACGGTGTGGGGCTGAGGCGCCCGGCGCAGCCCGGGAGCTGGCTGCCCCGCACACCTCCCCTGCGCAGCACTGTGAGGAGAGAAAATTGCCCTAAGGGGGAAAGAGAGCTTGGAAACGGGCAGGTCTGAGACTAAGGGAGATAAAAATAACCACAAGACAGGGGCTGGGAGTTGGCTCCCCCTGTGATGCTGATGCCAATGCCTGCCTGCTTCAGGCTGCCTGCTGCCCCGGAGCCATGGACAGCCCGTCCTGCCCTGAGATGGGGCTGTGCCTGGGGGCAGGAGAGGTGTTGGGGTCCCGCTGGCAGCTTGGGAGGGAAGCTAAGGTCAGTCTGCAGTGGTCTCCCTGCACCACTGAGGGCATTACCTGTGTCCGAGGTGGGGAAGGGGGCCCAGCACCCACCGTGGGGCTCTGAGCCCGTCTCCCTGAATCTCCTGGGGATTCCCTGGCAAGGAGGAGGGATCCGTCCTCTGCCCGTTGCCCAGCCCCAGAGAGGTTTTGTGCCTGCACCACACACCTGTATGCTCATCCCAAACAGCATGGACGACCATGTCCTGCAGGGTGGAAGCCATCAGAGGTATCTGAGATGCTTCTCTCGTGGCTGAGTCTTCCAGGACTCTGGCACAGCCCCAGGATGTGGTCTGTGCCCCATGGGTTGGGGGCATGCAACTCTCAGATGTGCCCCATGGGTTGGACTCACACTTTTCCCCCTCTCCGTGTGACATTCCTTTCTTTCTTGGCATCCTCATCCTCTTCATCAATGCTAAGGGATAGTGCTGGCAGCTGACCATTCCCTGGGGAGTCCCACCACTTCATCTGCTTCCCAGAGGCTGATGAAGATTTCTGTGGGGAATTTGCCATTCACAGTGATGGACCCAGGGGCAGAAATGTGGCTTTATAGACTGCGTCCAGCACAGGGCAAAGGCCCGTGTGTTGCACACCAGAGCACAGCCGCCCTGACGTACTCTGCCTGGATGCAGGGTCTCTGCCCTTGGGGGAGGGAGACAAAAACCCCAGCTATGTTCTGTGCTGGGCAAACGCTGGCCAGAAAGACATGCCCCAAGTGGCTTCAAATGGGAGATAATGGGAGAGACTGGGGATGGGCGAGTACGAGGAAGCTGCATGTGGCAAAGGTGTTTGCACACCAGCAGCCTCACAGGGTTTGGACGTGCTCCCATGTTTGCTTTGCTCCAAGACACTTCTGGCAGGAGCCCCAGCCCTCATGTAGGCGTGGAAGGTCCACGGTGTGAGCACATGGTGTCTCCCTGCCAATCAGCCCCTGCAGTGTCCCCCTGTCCCTTTGGATGGTGTGGGAATGGGTTGGCATGGTGGAGGAGCAGAGAAAGGTGCTTTCTGCTGCATCCCAGAGACAGACTTCCATCTCGGGCTGTCTCTGCTCATCACTGCCATGAGACATTCTCATGACAGGTGGAGCAGCAGCACCCGAGTCCAGCCTGTGGGCTGGATGCCCAGCGTTAGGTTACATGTATATCCCACCTACCACTGGAGCAGAGCTTGGGGCTCAGCCTGGCACGATGACCTTGGACCTTGGCCACTGTGTGCACAATAATGACTGGAGTTGCTGGGGACAATGGGGACAATCTGGGCCTGGTGTGGAAGCACAAGGCTCTTGGCAAGTTTCGCTTAATGGGCCAGCTCTGAGAGAGGAAGAAAGTGCTGCTGGCCATGGGGCAGGGCCTGTGATTCACTGAGTTTAAAGACAGAAGAAACCATTGGGCCATCTAGATCTGGTGGTTTCAGCTTTTTCTGGTGTGAGCCATCACTGGGCAGGTTCTTGGGCAGGTTATTTAAACCCCTCGGAAGGCTGTGGCTCCTTTTCATTTCCTTTGAAGAACTTTATGGCTGGTCCTGTGGTGTTTACTAACATAGGCACTGGAAACGGCAAGACCTGGTCTCCACCACCTTCCAGATGAGAGAATGTCCTGCACCGATTTGCAGTTTGAGCCCAAAGCTTGTAGCTGAAACATCTTTGCAGAAGCATCGAAGGCTGGATCCTCTCGCTTCTGTAAATTACCTTGTAGTGAAACATGTGCTTTGTTTCTAGCAAAAATAGTTCTAGTGGGATGTCTAACCTAGTACGGGCTCTGCCTCTGTAGACCAAAGAACTCTGCCAGACTTGGGATGTAATTCCCTTCCGATTTACAGCGTGTTTATCCTTCCTGTTGAGTTGTGCTTCCCAAGTATCCCCCCGCAAGATGTTTTCTCCAGCCCTTGCATCATTTCTGTGGCTCTTTCCTCAGCATCTACAAACTTTCCACAACCTCTAGAAAATCCAGACACCAAAACCACATCCAGCATTCCAGTACGTGCCTCAGCAACACTTTTTTGTGCGGTGTATAATTAGGCTGTGAAACTCATTGCCGCACTACGTCATGAAGACCAAAAATGTAAATGTCTGGAAAGGCAGGTTAGACAAATTCCTGGACGATAGGGCCACCAATGACTGCCACAGGACCTGCTGGACTGACCCAAATGCTACGTGCAGCTCTGGGAGTTCCTGAATCATTGACTGTCAGAAGACAGGAAAAATACTGTGGGAAAGGATGGCTCAGTGCTGGCTCTGCATCTCTGAATATCTGACCTGGTTGGAGATGGCCCAAGGGTTAGATGGAGCATGGGTCTGGCACAGTCCAGCCACCCTAATATCCTTGTGTGCGTGGAAAGAAAGAGACTTCAAATGGTCAAACGCCAGCTTCTCCCATGCAGGTGGGTCTCTGGGGCTGCTCACCCCAGGGTCCTCTGCAGACACTGAAGACAAAAGGGCATTTCCAGGACATGAATTAGCTTGTCCTGAGCTACTCACGTGCAACAAGGTGGACAACACATCCCCTTGATGCTGACCTGCAAGTGTGGGAGACATGAGCCCCAAGAAAACACCATCCTGAACCACCTTGGTGCCCCACAGCCTCCCAGAAAGGAGGACAATAACTTTGGCTACCCCACCTCTGCAAGGGCTGTGGTCAGCCACACAGGCTCCCACGGCAGATGGAAAGCACTGAGGTAGGCACGGCTCCCCATCACCTCCTCCCCTCTTGATCCCTCAATGCTATGATCATGCATGAGATGAACCTGAGCTACCTCCAGATGACTGGGGAGAAACAGTCAGCAGCAAAGGTAGTACTAGGTCTACTGACCTCCTCCAGACCCCCATGGTGTGGCTGTTCTCCAGACAGCTTTTGAGGTTGTCTCTTAGGTCTGAGGCCACTGAATCCAGTATCAAGTCCCCGTTTGAAGGTGCCTAGTGGAGGAATGATGGGTATCCAGAGGAGACAGACATCCGCAAAGGGCGGTTCAGCCCCTCAGACACCAGTTTCAGCGAGGAACTCACCACAGATGCATCTCTCTCCAGCAACTGCTGAACCCTGTTGGTGCTCCTCTGATGCATTTGGGGACCAGGCAGGGTCTGAGCTCTGGACCTACTGAGTATGATGTACCTCATTTCTCTGGTTGCAAAATCATTTAGTATCAACACTGGAGGGCTGCAGAAACTCTCATCCAGCTCTTTTCACTCTTGGCATTTGAAATTAGACTGATTATTGAGATTACCAATATTTCAGGGTGATTTGAAAATGTTTGTCCCATGTAGATGTTGTTTGACATTCTCCTTAGACACAAAGAGGCTGGAGAGCACTTCATTGTCCTTGCGTGTTGCAAGTGCTTCCTTCAAAATACACAGAACAGAAATACTCATTGATCATGTCGGCCTCTGCTCTCTTGTTAGAAGCAATTTTACGTCTCCACGTAGTAGGACCCTTTGCCATTATCAGAATTTATTTTATTCCTAATATACTTCTAAAATCTCTTCACCTTGCCAGGCCAGGACATTGTCCCGATACTTTTGCCACTTGCGGTTTGAGGACTGTCACTCTCTGGCCAGGGGAGCAGACATGGAGAGGTGCGAGTGCCTGGAGAGCCTGGGGAGAGGGATGGGAGGATGGGATGAGTGCCACAAAGGTATGGGAAAGATCAGAGCTTCTGAACTCCTTCTGGAGGACACACTGGAGCCAGCTGTGGTATGGGTGTTGCAAAACCCCAAGCTGGCTCTGTTGGCACTGACAGACCAAAGGCAGAGAGGAGGGGTGAAGCTGGGGACTGGCGAGCTGGGGGGCTCAGGGCTGTGCTGAGTGGTCGCCCACCCAGTACCTGCTGAGGATGTCTCAGAGCAGCAGGGTGCTGCTGGGCAGGGTTTCACCACTGCTGCTCAGGGGGCACAGCCGAAGCATCCTTGCATCGCAGCCCCTGTCACCCTTCTCCTTCACCCTCGGTGGCAGCCACAGGCTGGGGGGTTCCCGACTGCTGTCCTTGGGGGAGGTTTGGCTACAAGGATGGAGGGCAAGGAAACACCATCCCTCTACAGAATATTCTCTGCCCACTCTTTGGGATGAACACCATCTCCTCTCTACAAACTGTCTCCTCTCTGGGGTAATACCATCCGCTCTCAGATTGTTCTGTGCCCAGGCTCCTATAGGGACATTAAACAGGAGACATGGAGACACGTCTGTCTTCCAATTCCTAGCTGAGCAGCAGCAGGGACAGTGTCCCACTTGGGTCCCACCTATGTGCAGCATCACAGCCTTCTGTGGTGCCCTGGAGCAGGGGAAGGAGCACTTGATCCAGACCTGCTTGGGGTCTGTCTCTACAAAGGGCATGGTGCTCTTCTGGTGCCAGAGTCCCCCCCAAATCCCATTTGTGAGGCTCTGGGCATGTGGCCAGGAGCAGGAACCTGCAGGTCTCCTGCACCCAGTAATCCACAGCCTGCTGATTTGCTGCTTGCAGTGGCCTGGCCATACTGCAAAGGCGGAGAGACATTTGCAGATAAAGGTGTTGAAGGTGGCCATGGGTGTCCCACCACCACAAGAGAACCTTGTGATTCCCAGCAGAACCGATCTCAGGGCAGGCTGTGCACAAACTTGGGAGGAGATGTGCCCTCAGCTGGCTTTGGGATGATGGTTCCTGCTCCTTTCTTGCCATGTCAGGACGTCCAGAGGATGGTCTGCATCTTCTGCAGGGTTCAAGTGGCAGTGGAGCACTCATGTATGAACTTCTCCGAGCCTGCAAACAGCTGCTGGCACAGCTTGCACTTTGAGAACACCGGTATATGGACATTCAGCAGAAGAGGGATTTGCTCCTGGGATGGGACATCATCCAGGTAATGCTGAAAGTTTAATGGCTGAGCAGTGAGACACCTCTGCCAAAAGCCTGTGGTCCTTTAGTGCAAGAGCTACAGAGACCAATTCCATAGATAATAAATCCTCAGTGTCATTCCTAGGGGAAAAAATCTGGAATTTGGCTACACTTCAGCAAACCATATTGGCTGAAAGCAAAATGGGGCATGGGGAGCAAAATGTAAGATTTCCATTCGACACCTGCAGAAGAATTTTTCTTTTAAAACTGACCACGTTGAGGGGGTGAAGGGAAACTGAAGAGGAGAAAAGACACAAAACCAAAATTCAGTTTATGTGGAGTGGAATAAATTATTTCAGGTGAACTCAGAACGTTTCATTGTGTCATTGCCATGGAAAAAGCCACCAAGTTTCTCATGTGATTTAGAACTAACCATTTCTCTTTAGTTTTGCCTTTTGGCCCCCAAATGCAACGTCTCTGGTCTCCGCCTGACCTTGTGATGAGTTTCAGCAGGAGCCTGGGATATCCCGAACTGCTGGTGCTACCTCTCTACGGCAAATGCCCACCCACGGCATCTCCTGGCTCTCAGCCTCCTCCTCCTCCCTCCCCTGGTGCAGGACAGCCCCTGCCTGTTCTACACGCTGATGGGGAAGGACGTAGGGTGGATGACACACTCCCCAAGCCTCCCGTGTTGCCCGTACCCGTGTCAGGCCGCCGGGTCCATCCAGCCCGACGGTGCCAGGCTCCACCGCGTCGGTCTGATAAACCACACACTGAATATTTGTTTCAGATATTTAAATACATCTCAGGGTTCAGATCACAGCTTCTCAACAGCAGTTAAACAAGTAACACATTCATATTTTGTAAACTGTTTCTCACAGCTTGTTTATTTAGGGTTATAACTCGATTTGGGCTCCTTATGGAAGTGTGACTCATTGTTTAATGTGTCAGCTCATTAGCAATACTTGTTTTTGCCTTATATTTCTGTGCTACCACTAATTGCTGAGCCCACTGTGAGCTTCAGCTTCCAATGACACTGTGGAAACTGCAAGAAAATAGATCAGTTACTAGATAAAAGGCAACAGAAATAAACAAACTCATGAACCTGCAGAGGAAGCTTTTTAGCTGCTGTGATTTTACTCCAAGGAGAGATTTCCCTTGCTTGGGAAATTGATGCCACCAGCTCCTGGGCTCTTCTGTCAGGAGGATTTGAGCAAGACCAAGCTAAGGAACACTGCACGTCAAGAAAATGCATCAGGGCCACTTCACAGCGGCACAAGTGGGCTGAACACCTGCAGCTCCAAACCCATCAGCCTGCCCTGAGGAGCTGGTGGAGCTCAGTGCCTTGGTCCCCTGGGAAAGGAGAAACCCACGGGCTGGAGATTGAGAATTTTCTTAGTGCAATTTATTTCTTTGACACACAGTCACCAAGGGCTGGGACAGAGGTGGTCAAACCCGCCCTTTGGCAAGAAGACAGCGTTCCCCAAGACATGTCTATGAAGGACTTGTGCTGATAAACTATCCCGACCAAAGCATCTTCTCCAGAGAGGCTGCAGGCAAGGCTGGGAGCAGCTTCAGCCTCCCTGCAGCCTGCCTGCTGAAAAAGGCATCGCAGCAGGAGGATAGCTCCTCCAGGGCTGCCACAGGCTCAGCACCTCCTCCTCCTCCGTCCCCACCCCTCTGCACTGAAAAAGTGTCCCAGCCACGGGAGGGGTGGTTGCGCTCTTCTGCTCGGACCACACCACATTTTCAGTAAGTGATAGCTGGAGATGTAAGGGCCCATTTTTGCCATTCAGATTTCATGGGCTCTCTGGAAGTTCATGGTCACACTGTGTCTGGCAAAGCCAGTGTTGTGGACACGTGAAAATCAACCTTCCTTGCTGGTTTCCCTGCTCACTTGCTTCTTTTATTCCTTCCTTTCCTCTGCATCACTCGAGCAAGATTTTTTTTTTTTTTTCTCCTTTGCTGGCACAAGCTTCTTTCTAAGAGGAAAACTGCTGCTATTTTCCTACATAGTTTTACGAGATTTCATGAAGTATTTAAAGGAACAACAGCCACTGAATGAAAGGCATTTTATGGGAGAGAGAAGGAGGGAAAAAAACCCACAGAGCTGGAGGGGTCAGTGATGATGACAAAGAAAGGGGAAAAGAGCCAGACTTGCCTGATTAATGTGTTTAACTTTTTCCTCTTTGCAGAGCCTCCAGGGAGCATTACTAGAAAGGGGTTGCTGGAAGGGGCTGGCTGGGTCCATGAAGGACTCAGGCTGGAAGTGATGCTTTCTGGTCCATCCTCCCACTCCATCCTTCAGCTCCAGCTTCTCTCCTCCCTGCCAGGAGGATGGAGCACTCACAGGCAGCTTCCTCCCTGCTGCCTGCAGCACAGCTGCTCGCGCTGCCGGTCTCTGCCCCTGCCTGGTGCTGCTGGCCCTTGGTGTGTGGCACTGGGGACCGTTGGGTCCAGGCTTGCCCCTGGACTGCTGTAACATGGTGGCTGGCAGAGGAGACACCGGCACACCGTGACTGGCCTCAAGAGCAGCATTTCAATTAATAGCAGGAAGGCCAGGGAAGGCTAAGTAAACTCAGGCTTTCCAAAGAAGGCTGCAGGAGCCAAAGCTCCAGGGTTGTTTTTATGGCCAGAAGTGCGGCAGGTTTGGAAAACATCTCCATTGCAGTTGAGGGAACATCCAGGCTGGGTATGATTTAGGTCTGGTTTCAGCATTGGTAAGAGATGGTCCTGGTGAAATCAGTTAAAAATCAGACCCTCTCCTCCCAAAGCGCTGTGCCCAAACCTGAGGAACATCCCCCTAGCAGCATCAGTCCTTATCTGCTTGGCTTTCCAAGGCAGCCTTTGGGATATGCTGGAGCTGCATGGGGTCTTTCAGCACTGCTGGAGAAATGGGCTTTTAAATACAACTGGAAAGCTCTCTGCTACCCTCCAACAGCAAAATCCAGCACGCTGTCTATGCTAAAATCTGACTGCCCAGCCGCAGGGAGCCGTGGCAGCATGTCCTGTGCTCCTCTGCTCGCTCTGCAGGAGGGACACCGAATCTGCCTCCTCCACTGCTGTTGGAGCCCAAGACACACCACCTCTGCCTCCGCTTGGCATACCAGAGAGAAAGAAAAAAAATCATTGTCTGCTAGATGTAACAGGGCAGAATTGCATTTCCCAGGTCTGAGGAGGGGTTTGCAAACAATGGAGATGAAAAAAATAAATAAAAGCTGTAAAAAGTGCTTGACAATGTCCTTTTAAATTATATTTTTTTTTCTGAAAATACGCAATAAATCCCATGCAAGAGTCATAAAAGTACCTGAAACGCTCTTAGAAAGATTTATGGGCATTTTACCACTATTCTCAATAAAGTGAATATGCTGCTTCCAAGATAATTTCTCATCACCCATACTTCAGATTCCTGAATTCCTTTCAGTCAGCCTGTCCCAAGAAATACTGTAACGTCAAGCTGTCTGAATTACATCTTCTTAGAAACAACCGTCGTGTCTGATTTATACGTGCTAGCTGGGTTCTTTCTCCTTCGTCCACGTTGCAGAAGCCAGTGCTTTTTAGCTTTGACCAAGTGCCAATGAACTGTCCTTGTAACTTTTCCAGGGAGGTTTTTCATCCCAAAATAATCTAATCATTACCTCAAAGTAGTTTGGACACCCTGCTTTTGAGACGATTCCTTCGGATATAGAGAAATAATGGGTTTCAAATACCTGCACGTAAGATGTTGTTTGTCAAGGGTGCCCAGGAGAAGGTGGGGGACAACCTCTCCCTCATGAAAATGAAGACAAATGTCTTTACTAGATGGGTCCAACCACCCATACAAAAAGGGACCCTGTCCCCAGGACCACCACGGTCACCCCATGACATCCCTCTGAGCAGAGCGACTTCTGTAGACGACAGGGGAGTTCTTGCCTGGCTGGACGTCACATTGGCTATGGCCATTGCTGATCTTCACTTCTGCAAGTGAGTGTGTGGTTGACATTGCTGATGGACCTGGACTCACAGCGGCCAGGATCTTTGTGCCTTTGCACTGATTGCTGGGACTGTTTCTAACAGATGCTGCATGGCTGATGGCTGAAGATTATGGTTTTTCTCCATGAACACCCGTCACACTGCAGAAGCAAAGCCTGTGTGGGCTGTGCAATGGGCTTGCGCCCTCCTTAACCAGCTGTGTCTTCACAGAATCATAGAATAGTTTGGTTTTGAAGGGACCTTTAAAGGTCATCTAGTCCAACCTCCAGTCTTCTCCATCACTTGCAACATTCCTCCTAAAATCATCATCCTGGGCAAATCAGTGTAGCTCTGGGACGTTCAGAGACATCTGCCAGAACCTGGCAGCACCGAGCTCACTCAGGGGTGAAATTTATTGAGGGGAAAGCAGTAACACTGGGGAATAAATGTTTTATGTTCTTTCCCCAGCAGGAAGAAAGTCTTTTAATTATCTGATTAAAACAGCCATGACCTGGAAGAGATTTGGGCTGTTCATCCACCTTTCTGCCTTCAGCATTTCTTTCATTTTGCCACTGCTAATCCTAAAAGAGCAACACCCAGAATTATTAAAGACTGAGTTTATTTTAGTTTTTCACCTTCTGTCTTTACCCACAGTCCTTTTTGCCACTTTTCTAATGTGAAGAAATTTACAAAATTAGGCATTAGCAAGGGGAAAATTGCAAAAAAAACCCCCAGGTACAAGGCAGATGCCCCTCATCCTGTGGTAACCACGGTCTGACAACAATACGTGGAAAATAACAATCTGCTAAACTCCCCTGAAAATGAGAAAAAAGGCAAATTATGATTTCAACAACAAATGGAAAACCAAAGAAAATCACATCCGTGGGGTTTTTGGTGAAATGATGGATTTTTGATAAGAGGTAATTGTTGCAAATTTCTTGGGACAAAAGTGTCCAGAGAAAATGGTACCACAGCCTGCCAGGTCAGCTGCGCTGGGAAGGCAGTGAGGCATCTTGGGGAAGCTCTTACCTTCGAGTCAGTGGGGTCCCTCCCCACCAGGACTGCACGGGGACCTTTACCATCTTTGGTGGGCAATTTACTAGTGCCATAGTGGTGGCACAACACAAGGTCGATAACACGTAACAGGGAGGTAACCTCACACAGAGACAACAACAGGCAACAAGTCCATCACTCATCATTCCATAGGTTGATCGTTTGATAGTCAATAACCTTCTTGCTTTGTGTGAATCTCTGTTGGTGCAAGCGTGCACAAACACACGTGTGCATGCATATACGCTGCAAATTCTTCCTTTGCCTTCCCACCAGCTAATTTCCATTGTAGCAGCCACTGGAGTGAAGCGCATGGGCATGGATTTCCTTGCAGATGCCTTTGGCCTGCGCAGACAGAAGCTGGAAGGGCAGAGGGCTGTGAAGAGCACAGCAGAGTCCCGTTGCCACTGGGAGCACCAGGGGTTGAGCGTGTCTGTCCCGGTTAGATCAAGCCCAGAGCTCCTCATTCTCTGAGCAGTTCCTGCCCAGCCCCACCATCCATCACTGAGCCTGGTTGAAGTCTGAGCTCAGGGCAGAGCTGGGGGCTGGCAGGGCTGGGTGCAGGCAGCTGGGTACCCCCAGCCTGCTCCTGCCCTCACCCTGCGACTCAGCTTGATTCAGCTCTAGGAATCATTGAGATTCCTCTGCTTACTGATAGCGTGCCTGGAAAACCAGCGCCCACTCAGAATGCGAATTTCCAGGAAATTAGAAAAAAAATAAAAAAAGACTCTTGTTGCATTTTCACGTTTCAGACTGCTTTTTTTTAGTGGCAACTGTGAAGTTGGAAACAATGAGCCAGAGCCAGGCAAGGGTGTCAGCGTCACCCAGAGCTGGGGAAGGGAGAAGGTGCTGCCCACCCAGCTGAGACAGGATCTGAGCCCGTGTGTCCCACCAGCACCTGAGCAGGGGTGAGGGGCACAAGGGACACCGGGGTGGGGCACAGAGGGGACACAGATTCATCTCCTGGCTGGGGAGTCTGCCAAAGGTGCAGGCATCCTCCTCTCCCAAAAAGCCAATGACAGCCTCAGAAATCAGCGTTTTCAACACTGAGCAAATACCTCCGCACTGCGAGGATGGAGAAATGCAGCCTCCAATTTGGGGACATTCTCAGATGTCCAGTCGTGCGTTTCAGTGTTGAGATTTGGGCATCTGATTTTGCATCGGCAAATAAATCCTCCCCTACAAACAGGCTGATTCATCTCTAGCGATGCCTTCGTGTGAGTCCCAGATCTCTCAACCACTGCAGGAGCCCACATGAGTGTCCAGGGCTGTCCTGTGCTGCCCCAGGGGGGAGGGCCTGCTCTGGTCCAGCATTCAGACCAGTTCTTCCTGTATGCACCAGCCAAGCTTCCCAAGGTGGTGTGGTCACCCTGGAGCCAGAGACCTGACCTGAACAGGGCTTGCCTTGACCTTGATGCGGTGGTGCCAGATCTGGGGAGTGATTTTCCAGCTGGTTGCCCATGGCTGCTCCAGTCAGTGCTGGATCTGACCTGCAGCGGGAGATGCCAGGCTCACGCCTGGCTGATGCTTGGAGAGCGTAAACACAGAATCAATCAGGGAGGAAAATGCCAGCGTGGAGATGAGATGAAGGACAGTAGCACATGGCCTCTGTTTTGGTGAGATGGAGAGAAAACCAAGTATTCAAATGCTTCCAGCAATTAATTGGTAGCACGCACTGACTGTAAAAATGTTCCTACGATGGATCATGTGTCTGGAGGCACAGACGTGCACGAGCATTTGCACAGCAGTGGTGATGTGATGCTTTCATATGATTTCTTGATGCTGTGGTCATTTTTCTGCAACTTTGATCTTCCTCAAGGAAACCCAGCTCCTCCACCTCACGTTCTCTCTGTGCAGTGCCAGACCCACTGCTGCAAGCGCATCCTTTGAGTCCTGTCCAGCTGCTAAGGCACTGGCGCCTGCTTGGCCTCCCGTCCCATCCCTCACAGGGGCAAGCTGTGCCCTTTAGGGTGGGGGTATATGGCATGGAAGGAGGAGATAAAGGTAGTTGGGATGTTTGAGGCTGAACAAGCTGGAGGGGCTGAGGGCTGATTGCCACCTTTTCCCTGCATCCTTGCCTTGCTCCCCATCCGATGGAGAGGAAACGTGCCAGGACAGAGAGGATGTGAGTGCTGCAGAGAGAGACTCTTGTGTCCGCTGTGGTCCCTCTGGGATCCATGTCTCTAAGAATAAGTGTCTGTGTCTCCATGGTCTCCGGAAAGCCAATCAACAACGCTCGTTAGCTGCCATTTGGGCTCCCAGTGTCTCCAGCCTATAATTCAGTGGCTTGCATGCATTAATTGTCAAGCTTGGAGTGCTACAAAGATGCCCAGCCTGGCTTTCTTGTGGTTTGTACTGGCGCCTCTCAGCACAGGCTCACTATCCTTCAGCTCAGCTATTTGGCACTGCAGCTCGGGTCTGGTGCTCTGCACTCCCAGTTACCTCCTGACCTCTGTGCTCTGGTCCCAGCCAGCTGGGATGTCCCCGGTCTACTCGGGCAGACATCCCTGGAGCTGTTCTCAGCCTTTTTGTCACCTTCCCACACAGATCTGCAGAGATTAATCCGTGACTAGGGACCTACCCAAGTCCACTCTGAGAGCCAGTCCCAGCCATTAGCTTCCTGCAGTCCCACAGGATTAGGTGTTCCCAGCTGGTGTCTCTACCCAGGGCAGCATGAATCCATCCTGAGCAAGGTGAGCATCTCTGGGTGTTTTATTGCAATTTGCACTTTTTTCTTGTGGATGTAGGTATTGGAGAAAGGTGAACATGAGAAGGGCAGGGATTGGACTCCCAGGCTTAGAGGGGTAAGTATAAACACAGAATCCCCGTGCTGGCTCCAAATCAGTTGGTGTGTTCTCCAACTCGATGCATGCCTGGTGGGATAGACCCCACCTCAGAAACTGCATTGCTGCTAAGTGGACAACATGAGCAAGCCACAAACCTCCACCCATGTGCTCACAGAGCCTGTGTGGGCTCTGCTGCATGGTGTATGCAAGCTCTTGGAGCAGGGCTGGAATGTCTCAGTGTCCTTTGAAACACCCAAGAAAACGAACATAAAGAACAAAGAACTCAAGGACTTGTTAATTGTGACTACAAAATTAATAACATGACCAGACATCCTGGATCTCTCCCCTGCTACTTGCAGTCCCTCACGCGGGCAGACGGTTGATTTCTCTTTACTTGCCATGAGCTGCAACTTGCAACCCTAGAGCCATGGATGGGTGCCTGGGGAAAGAGTAGGGCTGTGCAGACAGGAACATCTTCTGTTTTGCTCTTCTACCTTCGGGACTTCCTGAGACTGGGGTTGCAGCTGGGCCACACCATGGCATGAGCCTGTTCTCCCCACTGTGCCCCTACAGTGATGAAGGTTGAGTTCATATTGGGCTGCTGGGAAGGAGCAGCCCTGGCTGTACATATGGACTGGGGAAAGAGATGCTGGAGAGCAGCCGTGCTGAAAGGAATTTGGGGTCCTGCTCGACAGCAAGTGGAACATGAGCCAGCAGAGTGCCCAGGCTGCCAGGAAGGGCACCCGTGTCCTGGGGGGCACCAAGCCCGGCATGGCCAGCCAGGCCAGGGACGGGATGGTCCCACCCTGCCCTGCGCTGGGGTGGCCTCACCTCCAGTGCTGGGGGCAGGTTTGGGCGCCACAGCACAAAAAGGGCATAAAACTGTTGGGGAGTGTCCAGAGGAGGGAACAAAGGTGGGGAAGGGTCTGGGGGGGAAGGCGTGTGAGGAGAGGCTGAAGGCCCTGGGCTGGTTCAGCCTGGAGAAGAGGAGGCTGAGGGCAGAGCTCATGGGGCCTCCAGCTTCCTCCCGAGGGGGAGCCAAGGGGCAGGCGCTGATCTCCTCCCTCTGGGGCCCAGCGACAGAACCCCAGGGAACGNGTCTGGGCAACGCTCTCAGTCATCTGCTGTGATGGGGCTGGTCCTGTGTGGGGCCAGGGGTTGGGCTGGTGGGCCTGGGGGGGCCCTTCTATCTTGAGATGCTCTATGATCCTATGCGATAACAAGAGCAGAGCCAGCAGGTTGAAGGAAGCCACTGTTTCCCTCTGTCTTGCCCTGGTGATGACATTTCTGGGGTCCTGTTTTGGACCCTCAGCACAAGAGAGGTGGGAGGGCTATCATGATGGTCAGGGGGCTTGAGCACATAACACATGATGTTCAGCTGGGAGAACCAGGCTGGTTCAGCTTGCAGAAGAGAAAAGTTTAGAAGGTGAGACCCAATTACTGTTGTCCACTGCTGGAAAGAAATGGTTTAGAGACGATGCAGCCAGGCTGACATCAGAGGCGTACAGGGAAAGGGCCAGAAGCAATGGAAAAAAATACAAAAAGGCAAATTTCATGTGAAATTTAGGAAAATATTCTTCACCACAAGAGTGATACAGATGTGTAACAGGTGCCCCAGGGAGATGGCTTCTTCACCTTCAGAATTTTTTACAAATTCAGTAGACCAGCCCTGAAGCAACCTGCAGTAGCTTTGAAGCCTGCCCTGCTTGGAGCAGGAGGCTGGAGCAGAGACCCTCAGATATCCCTCCCAGCCTAATTCTGCCTGTGATCCTGTGTTTCTGCGATTCTTGATCCCAGTCTGAGACCAAAGACAGTTTTCAGTTCCACAGCATCAGGAGGCCCCGAATCCCACAGGGTGATTAGAGGTGGTTTGGTTTAACCTGATCTTTCCATGAGGTAACCTCAGCTCCTGCAGTGTGTGAGATACCAATGCTCCCCTCCTGGTGCTGCTGATGGTTTTATAAACTGCTGTCAAACCTCCTTCATTCACACCTTCCCCACACCACAGGGGAGTAGATTCTTCCCACCTGGGTGAAGATAGACCATACCCTAACCCTCAGGTCTGCCTCTTGGTGCCCTCACCATGTGCATTTCCCTTTCTGGAGGCAGGGATGCTTTCTGTATATCAGTTGCAGGATCGTACGTTTGTGAAATGATGTGATCTGTTTTGTTCTTTCATCCTCTCCTTCAGTTTGCCTGTCGGACCATCACCGAGCTTTGAGCTGATGGTTTTGTTGCACCCTCTGCAGCGCTTCTCATCCTGCTTCCCGTGGCAATACGAGCTAATTTAGAGTCCATCCCTGCACAGATCTACGTAGCCTTGTTCTTTCCCACACATATTGCCTTGGATTCGTTGGTGCTGGATTTAATCTGTAGTTTTATTTCCCAGCTACTCGTTGTTGGAATAATCTGTCCAAACTGCAGCTGCTTATGTGATACCTGGCCATCTAGGTTTCCCTGACAGAGAGTGGGAGAGCAGCATGTCTGAGGCACAACTCATTTCATCCAGAGGGAAGCACCTAAAGCAAGGCAGCAGCTGTGCCACCCCAGGGGCTGAAGGTTAGTGACGGGCTCCTGTAGAGGTTGTTCTGGCTGAGGAGCAGGGTAGGTGGATGGTAGTACAGTCACACGGGTTTGTGAGTAGGTTCATGGTAGGTGTGAAAACCAGACTAGGGTGATGGGAGCACAAGTCCTGCAGTGCTGAGAGCAGATTTCCAGTCTCATGTGCGGGAAAACTTGCCTGTTTTTACCCACCACAGTCATTCAGTCTCATAAACTAATATTGCATTTCCCCACAAACCTTGCACTGCCCACCTAGTACACATCCAGGCTCTGGTCTGCCTGCCTGGATCACCTCTTGGCCCTTTTCAGGAGGTGGCACATCTGCCCCCCCCATCCCGTTGATGCAGAGGATAATTGCAGCTCAGTAGTTCAGTGGTTCCACCACTGAGTTTCTCAGATCTCCTGAGTTAAATCCACCTAGTCCTGGTGATTTGCTCCTGCTTCTGATGGATGTTTCAGTTTGAAATGCTTCCCAGACCCCCATCCCCACAGAACCATTCTGGCGCAGAGACCTCATGCAGTTCTCCCTGCGAACGATGATGCAGATAATTCATCTGTGTGACCTTTTCCTCGCAGAGTGTTTCTCTTACATCTTCACCATCTCTTGGCCCTGCAGACTTTTTGGCAGGCTCTTTGCCTCTGATGTATTTGAAAAAGCTTTTATTACCAGCTTTTACACCATTAGCAAGCTGCTCCTCCAAGTCTTTCCTGGCTTGATCTGCCAGCGTTTAATATTTAGCTCACTTGCCTTCATGCCACTCCATTACGTGCACATGCTGGGGAAAGCTGGTCTCAGCTAACCTGCCTCCTGTGCCTGCTGTCTCACCCACATCCCCTGGGCTCTTGCATTCCCAGAGTGAAAACATGGGCAAAACCTTCTCATTCTGTTGCAACGTTTGGTGCTTTTCTTAGAGCTTCAGTTTCTGGAACCAGGTAACTCCCTGGCAAATTCAGCCTTCACCATCACCTTCTCCCAGCCCAGAAACATGAAAGCAAGCAGGGGGAGCCCAAGGATGGGTGTAACAGGGGATGCCTGGAAGCCGGTGCAGGGGACCTGGTGCCTGGGAGCAGTGGTGCCCCGGGACGAGGCGGGGGAGGCCAGGGACGCTCGTGTATCCTGGGCCTGGGGTCAAAGACCACCAGCACTCAGTAGTGGAGGTCCCTGACTGGGGAGCTGGGATGTGCTGTAAGGTCATGAGAGTTGTGAAATCACCTGCAGCTTCACAGTAGTGGGCAAAATTGCCTCTTGCTCTCCAGGCAGGTCACCCTGCTGTGTGTGGCTGAGTGATTTTTCATCATAAACAGTCTACTTTGTGCAGCTTGCTTTGATACAGACCTGCTCACAGGGCCAGGGTGGAGTCCTGGTACCTTTGGCCCTGCACACATACCTTTGGAAGGCAGCTCATGGTGGTGGTTTCCAGAGAACGTTTCCATTCCCAGGCCACCACTGATGCGCACAGGCTGCCTGTGCCCCATGTTCCCAACACATCACCCTGGCCTCAGGCCTCACTGCCCACCTTAGAGGAGACCACCAGCCCCAGGTTGCACCACCGCATGAAGCACTGCAGCACTTCAGCCCGGGCTGCCCAGAGCAAGTGGCGATGGCTTCACAACCCGCTCGTGGCAGAGGGACCCCTTCACATCACCTACAGCATTGGACAAATGGTCCTGGTTTGGTGTCCAAGTGAAACGAGCGTCTCTCCTGCATGCTCTGCATCCTCAGCCCCCATGGCTGGAGGAGAAAGGTTTATGGGGTGAGAGGGCTGGACGCGGGGTGTCGTCTGGATGTTAGGGGGATGTGGGCGGCTGATGACAAGACGCTCAAGCCAGGTAGCTGGCAGGAGCCGCCGCTGGCATTCGGCAGCACTTGTGTGACGCTGTGCAGAGCCGCTGATTACAGCCAAGTCCTTCAGTGGAGGGGGGGGGAGCACATTACAATCAATAAGCAGCTCTGGATATTATTTAAGAAGTCAACAGTAGCAGCTTCAGGACTCTCTCATCAGATAACTGAATGGCTGGGGGAAATTCAGATAACAGCACTGTGAGCTCGCTGGGGACAAGCAGGGGAAGAGGCGCAGCTGCCTCCAAGCAGCGCAGACGGTGTATTATCCGCTGAGGTGCTACCGGGTATCACCGTCAGGTTTCGAAGCTTTTAATGACACGGCTTGCAAATAAAAATAATCCTTTTAAAATAAAATGTAGTGCCCCTTTCAGTCTTAGAATCTAACTTTCCAGTGTTAGTGAGGGACTGATCAATTTTTCGTACGAACGTAAAAATCGGGGTTGGCTCGTGCTGGGGTGTGACTAACCGCTCAGGCTGCCAGGGTCTTCTTAAAATCTTCAGGTCTGAGACTGCAGCTCAAGAGAAAACTGGGAGTCCCAGGTTAATGCGCAGGCTGGGAATGTCACGGCACCTATTGCCCCCTGCTCCTTGGCAGGACATCTCCTCGATGCCTTATCCCACGAAAGGGCTGGCCAGTCTGCCCAGCACTTGCAGGATGAGTGAGGACTGTGATGGTTAGTGGAGGACAAGTCTGTGCTGTTGGTTTTAACCTGGATTTTTGCTCTGCAGCGGGTGGCTCTCCATAAACTGCGCGGGGCAGAGGAACATCCCAGCCCCTGGAGCAGGTTCCTCCACAGATGGAGGTTTGGGCGTACCTCGTGCCTGCTGCTGCTGTCCCTTGGCAGGCAAAGTGCTCCACGCGTGGGGATGCCTCCTGGTAACGGAGAGCATTGGTGCCCAGACCGAGGGAGCTGCTGGCTGCATGCCGTAGGCCATCCCCTGCCAGAAACCGTTGGGATGGTGCAGCACTCATCGTTTGGCACCTCCCCAGCGAGGAGGCTGGGTCAAGTAGCAGGAAGAGGGGGTGCCCATCACTGTGGGGGCCAGACAGACAATGGCTGTAGTCCCCACCCTGATTCTGGCAAGGGAGTGAGGAGATGTGATGCTGCGATGGGCAGGAGCTAACGCTGGGCAGTGGGGCATCGACGGACGGCAGAGCTGCTCCTTCCATGGGAGGGCTGTACCGCATGGTCCCGAAGGGAAGATAGCAGGGACCTCCGGAGATCGACCAGTTCAAACCCTCTTCCCAAAGCAGCGGCAGCTGATGCAGGCTGCCCAGGACCGTATCCAGTTGTGTTTTGAATAAAGCAGACGGGAAGGAATCACTTCTTGGCATTTTACCCTGGGTGTCACCATGCTCTTGGTGATCGTGTTATTTCAGTGCGGCGCTTGTATCCACGGAGGTAAAATGTAAGTTCCTTCTGGATAAAGCAGGTTGTGGTGTCCCACTGTTTGTGAAAGAGTTTTTGGGCAATAAAAGTCTGCAGGGGAAGGTTTTACATGCTTTGGTTTGGCACTACTCTGTGTAACCAACACACCATAAAAAATGGAGAAAAAATGAGTGGAAAACGTGTTAGTCTCAGCAAATACCTTCCTAGGCATCTCCCTCTGGGAACTGACAGGCTGAAGGAAAACAGGATCGCTGCTGGTAGCCGGCACCTCTTTGCAAAAGGAAAGGACTTATGGGAGGTCTCAAGGTTCCATCCTTCAGAGGTGCTGCCTCACTGTCTGCAGGACTGGAGAGAGCACAGGCAGATGAAATCTGGTCTAGGAGCAACATGTGTGTGTGGGGTGTAGGACATCAAGGGGAGAAACAGGTCCTGTGAGGACGGCTTCTTGACTTGTATATCTGACACAAGCCTTAAGTGCATCGGTCCCACTCAGCTTGCCTGGCTCTCAGTGGCCCACCAGAAGACACTCATCCAGTTCCCTGGACCAGCTGCTCCTAAATCTGCCGTTCTTGCCCTCAGTCCCATGCAGCACCATGTCCTCTGCACTATTTTTGCTGACTGGTTTTGCAAAGACGCTCAGTGCAGAGTGCTGCCCAGCGTTGGCCCAGATCTGATGGCTCCTGTGATGGTGAGAAGGTCACCTTGGGGAGAGCGCTGACCCATTGATGGGGTCCAACCAGCTCTAGCTGGGCAGCCAACAGTCAAATCACTCACTGCTGCTTCCTCCACCTCTCATGAGCTTGTCTGGTCTTCATGCCAAGGGCTCCAGTCAGGACAGGCTATGTTTCATGACAAAAATGAAACATTTCACCCCAAAAGAAGCTATGACTACTGCATCCCATTCCACTGAGTGTAGACAAAGCTCTCTATGAAAGGAAGTGGAAATCCTACCAGGAGAAACTGCTGCTTACCCTGATGGCACCCAGCCATGGCTTGACTACACTGAGGTGCCTGCAGTCCCACACAAAACAGCTACTGACCTGACCTGTGTTTGGGGACAGCGAGCTCCGTCTGGGTCTGGGTGGGCAGGCATGGTGCTGGGATCAACTGCTCATGAATGGGTCCCTTCTTCAAGATCCCTTCCTGGGGGTTCACATGCTCTGGCTTTGGGAACAGGACCGTGGTCTCTGCAGAATGATCCTGATATGACCAGCATGGGGACACTCTGCCTGGCACCTACCCCTGCTCTCATGCTGTGGGTGCCGGCCCCTCTCACAACCATGTGTTTGCCAGGGAAGAGCTGGGGGCACTGGCTGACCCGGTTGCAAGAGATGGGGTTGTGGAGTCAGCTGGGATGTGCTGAGGGGGCCTGAATGTACAGTTGCTGTGGGATTTGTTTCTCTGAATGGTGACCAGAGGTGGGGCAACCCTGGTTTGCTCATGGGCACAGGGCAAGTGCTGAAAGAGCAGGCGTGAGCCTCGAGGTGCCTCATGAACCTGCCTCCCCCACCAACACCTTGGCTCTGCTCTGTTTCCTGTGCCACCCAGCTCTCTTTTGCATGCTTGCCTGTCCCTCTGCCTTTCCCATCTCCTCCTTCTCACCCCATCCCTGCCTTCCATCTCTTGGGAGATCCCAGACCTGTTTCTGGACTTCCTTACACCATGCACTGGTTCATCACTGCTCAATGATGTTCCCAAGAACTGGTCCCCAGCTGCTCAGTGTCAGCAGCAGGACCATGGAGATGGGCAGGGAGCTCCCAGGAAGGAAAGCTGACTGGGCCAGGGGATGGGGCGCACTGCTGGAGGTCTGCTTCCATGATGGTCCCTATTCCCAGCTCTGATTAACCTCCTGTTCCTTCCCTCTTCGTCCACCTCTAATTTTGCCTCTTTCTCTAGCCCAGAACTCTCTTCAGCCTGATGGGAGGTCACCACCTGCACCCACCTGCCAGTCAGGTGGTACCTTCTCTCCATCCTGATCCTGGCCTTGGCCTTGCTGGTCAGGTCCCTGACAGGGGAGGTTTTTGACTGGACCTTGCGAAGAGAAATGCCCAGACATGCAGGTGCTTGTGGGCAGCATCCTCTGAATTCAGAGCTCTGATTCAGAGCCCTCCCTCCTCTGCAGCAGCTCTGCCGCTTCCCCAGCCTGCACACCCGAGCAGAGCTTTGCCCTGTAGCTCTGGCGTGCTCAGCTCTTCCCCTCCCACAATGTGCAAACCTCACACTCCTCCCTGGGTGATTCCTTTTTTTGTGTTTTATAGGGGAACTTTGGGATGGAAATGGGCCATGTGCTTGGAGCTGCTCGCTCCAAGCTTGTGCCATGTCCAAAAAAAACCCTCTCGTGCTGTGCTGGTGCTTGGGGCTCCCTGGGATTGAATACCCAGGGCTGCTGGCAGCTTCTCCTGGTGCTTGCGGTGAGTTTAGCGCTCGTAAATCCCTGGGGTTGTGATTAATTCTTCATGGTGTTATTTAACTGCTTGTCAGGGGTTCACATGAATGGCTCCAGGAAGCTGAAGACTTTACCTCAATGCACTCCAACGGGAGCTGCTGGTTTTGGGTAGTGCTGTGAGAAACCACTTCTCCATCTGGACAATTGGAACAAGGGGCATTAAAGCCTGGAGCTCCTGATGCACATGAGGCCATGAGAGCAATCACACACACATGGGATTGTTCATTCTTGTGCCTTTTAGGTCGGTTTCTTCCAGAAAACTCAAAATTTTGGCTCCAGACTGATGCAGACTCTGAAGTCACCTGGTTTTCAATCTCTGGTGAACTTTCAATTGCCTACCAGGTCCTAAAGAAGGTGGTGAGTCCTCACACAAGTTTATCCCCAGGCACCTTCACGTTGCCCTTCCCCATCACCCGTCCAAAGCGGCTCCTTCCTTTGCAGCCTTGTCTGCATTGCAGGTCTTTGTTTTTTCCAGGATTGAAGTGACCAGTTCTGTACCTGCTCTCTGGCGTCTGGTGGTCTGTGCTCTGGGCAGGTTTGCTATGGAACATTAGGTCTCTCTTCTGCTGTTAGGTCTCAAGGAGTAGTAAATATCTGTGCTGGAGGAAGGGGATATTCCTCAGAGAAGGATATGCCTACAGCCTTCAGCATCGCTTTTTTCTTCCCAGCTTGCTTTTCTACCTCCTGCTGCTCACAGAGTTTGGGTGAGATCCCAAACCGAGCCTGAATCTCTTCCCACCAGCTGTCCCCTTCTCTGGCTCATGGAGAATCACCACATGCAGAACTGGAAGAGGTGAGGAGATGTGAGACAGGACAGGACCTGCAAGGGGACACCTATCCACAGCAGGGCACCAGCCTGCTCACTGCTTTTGGGTTTCATTGAGGGCAGCAGGAAGACCCAGGATCTGCAGGGTTTGGGGTGCTCAGGTCTTCCCGGGTGTGCTCAGCTCTGTGAACCCTTGAAGCAAGGACTAGGTGAGCTGTGCAGTCCTGCAGCAGCAGAAAAGGTCGGGGTTCAGACCAGCCCCTGATAACAGCTTGAAAATCTGTGTTTCTGTGAGATGTGGATCTCCTTTCTTAAGGACACACGACCTTGAGCCTTTCAATTTGGTCTGGGGAAAGGAAGAAGGTAAGAAAAAGCATCTGACCCAGCCTCCCCTGTGGAAAGCAAGTATGGTATTAACCCTCACCGTGCTGCTCTTGCCCTGTCAGTCGTTCGTGCCTGGCTCAGGTCTGGGAGGTGACAGAGCTCTTCATTCAGAAGGGAGAACAATTAACAAGAAATAAAATACCAGTGAGCCTTGAAAATCACCTGGAAGATAATAAAGAGAAAACAAATCTATCCCTTTTTTTTTTCTTTTTGAGAGCTCTTCTCAGCTCAGCAGATTTATTGTTGCCTTTTTAAATTTTAACAACTTGCGAGGCCGATGCACTGACTTCCATTACATTAAAACTTTTGCTTTTTATTCCCTAATTCGAAGCAGAAGGGAAGCTAAATCACCCGGCAGTGAAAGCTTTGCAGTCGACAGGCGCTGCTGTGCAAGGAAATAGATTTCTCTTGCAAGGTGTCCTGCCTGCTGGGCGACAGGTGATGTGAAGGGCATTGCCTTCCTCCAGTCCTCGTGGTGAGCGGTGAGGAACAGGTCCTGCAGCCCTTTGGGGTCCCTGGAGGTGGGCAAGGACTGGTCTGAAGGTCCATTTCCATGTCAGATGATGTGCATTTTCCAGCACACAGGCTGTTCATGGGCAAGTGCCTGCTGAGGACCGTTGGCTTAGGACACCCGTGCTTGTGTGGTGAGGTGGTTCTGCATGGCGTGAGTGGGTTGCTCTGTGCTCCCACAAGCGTGGGGTCTGATCCCACCCAGTGATGATGAGGTCTCTGTCCAGAAAAAGTCAAGGTGAAGGAAGATACTGTGCTTGGCCACTCATCTGCTGCAAGACCTGAGCCAGACACTTCTCTCAAGCTTCGAAGACAGACCAACAAAAATATTTTACCTGGAGTGTCTTGAAAGCTCTTCCCACTTGCCATTACTTGGTGAGGACCGGGGGGCCTCAGCGGGATGCTTGCTGTGGTTCCCACACCCTGCCTTCACCCACCGCATCCGAGCCCTGGGCATATTGTGCTCCATGGCTCCCTGTGTGACACTGGGCCATCACCATTGTCCCCCACACATTCAGAGGTGACCCTGGGCCCCATGGGCACATGTCATCTTCTATTGCTTTCAGAACACAGGAGCCCAAAAAGATATGGAGGATGCCCCAAGGAGCACGGCCATGTTTGGGCCATTCAGAGCCCAGTATCGATGCGTGGGGCCGCTCCCCATGTCGATGCACCGAAGGCTGTCAGTGTGGTGCATGCTGCGTGTTGCTGGCTCAGTGCACAGGTTTCCTGTGGTGGTTAGACTTGCTGGGGGTAATTGATGCAAATTGTTGAGCTTGGTGACAATACAGCGAATGCTTCATCAATGGGGGGATGTAGACCTGGCAGCCTAACAAACAGGAGGCATGAGACTGTCAACCTGCGGTTCGCAGATGTCCCCACACACTGGGGGGGAGGAAGGGAACAAACAATGACTGTATCCCTTAGCTTGTCCTTGGGGCTGCCCATACTGCCAGCCTCACCCAGGCAGCACCTACCACCCATTGGACAGTGGACAGCTTGCTCCTGACAGGTCTTTGCCTTGCAGGACAGTCACAGCCATCCAAAGCAAGCACAGATGTTTTCACCTCTGGCACGGATGTGGCTAATCCCTGTGGGGTTTTGTTTGGCCAGGATTCAGGGGAAACTCCCAAAGGGGCAGGTTCTCCATGCTCCCCACGCCTTTTTCCGTGTGCCAGACACCAATTTGCATCCCAACACCACCTTGTCCTCTCCGGTGTCTCCTACCCCCACAGCAGCATGGTGCAGGACATCCCCAGTTCAGTGACCAAACGGCAGGAAAACAGCTCTGAGGCTCATCTGCAGCCTCAGAACCTCCCGAGCTGTAAGGGACCCCTAAGGCCCATCAGCCCAACCCTTGGCCCCACACAGGACCAGCCCCATCACAGCAGATGGCTGAGAGCGTTGGCCAGATGCTGCTTGAGCTCAGCCCAGCTCGGGGCGGTGACCACTGCCCTGGGGAGCCTGTGCCAGGGCCCCACCACCCTCTGGGGGAAGAACCTTCTCCTGATCCCCACCCTAACCCTCCCCTGGGGCAGCTCCAGGCCGTTCCCTGGGGTTCTGGCGCTGGGCCCCAGAGGGAGGAGATCAGCGCCTGCCCCTTGGCTCCCCCTCGGGAGGAAGCTGGAGGCCCCATGAGCTCTGCCCTCAGCCTCCTCTTCTCCAGGCTGAACCAGCCCAGGGCCTTCAGCCTCTCCTCACACGCCTGCCCCTCCAGACCCTTCCCCACCTTTGTTCCCTCCTCTGGACACTCCCCAACAGTTTTATGCCCTTTTTGTGCTGTGGTGCCCAAACCTGCCCCCAGCACTGGAGGTGAGGCCACCCCAGCGCAGGGCAGAGTGGGACCATCCCGTCCCTGGCCCGGCTGGCCATGCCGGGCTTGGTGCCCCCCAGGACACGGTTGCCCTTCCTGCCAGCCTGGGCATCCCTTCCAGCATGGCTGCTCAGATGTTAACCTGCGAACAAGGACCAAGCAAGGCATGCCAATATTTTTTCTAGCTGGAATCTAAAAGTATTTAGAGTCAGGTCTTCTTCCTTTCCAAGCTAAGGATGTTTCACCCAGGAAACAAGTTTTCCTGGCCTGGGAAACCTGGTGGCCAGAGTCCTGCAGGTATTTTGAATATGGCATTATCCATGTGCCACGGGGACCTGCCAGCACCAACCGAGGGTGATGCCTGAGCTTCGGGTTTCATCAGGATGGAAAGGGAAGCGAGATGGCACAAGCAGGTGTTGTGCAACTGTGTGAAGTTACTCATGGTCAAATGCAGCATCAAGAACCTGCTTTTCATGAGGAACTTGCCTTGCTAATGAGCCCTGAATCTGGGTCAGGGATTTCCCACACTGGGGATGGGTGGACGCGGGGACTGGCACCCTACCAAGGAACCTGGAGACATGAGGCAGAGCAGCCTGGTTGTCTCTGGCTGTGACAACCACGGGTGAATTTCTGCAAAGGGCCCTTTGGCTTCTGCCTCCTGCCAGTTTCAGCAGGCTGGGGTGTGTGTCTCCGCTGGTTGAGAGCAGCTGCAGTTGTGAATGTGGCCCTGAGATCATCACAGAAACTTGGCTCTTAACTGAAGGTGCTTGACACTCAGTGGGTGCAAGTTCCTTCAGGCCCCGGCTCCTCCTGGCACCCCACTGAAGGTCAAGGCTGCCCCTCTCCTAGGAGCAAAGCAAAAGCTGCTTTGGAGAAGATGCATTATTTTTTTTAATGCAAGACAGGTCTGCTCGAGTAGCTGCTGCCCTTCATGAGCTTTTCCTGGGCTGGGGGAGAGGTTGACCAAAGCTGTGTCACCAGCCAGACCATGGTCCAGGTGACACAAACTCAGGCAAGAGCCGCCCCAACCGAAGTTCTCCAGCTGCCGGGGTGAGAGACTTTCCCTGGCCGCACTCCGCAAGCTCTGAGGATCCTGCTGTCCCAGTGGGATGCTCCAGTGCTGAGCAACCCCCAGGGCTGCACCACGGGAACCACGGGGGAAAACAACCCGAGGGAAGGTTTTCCTTCTGCGCTCTGTCCTGCGCTAGGGGATGGTTTGGGTGGTTTGTTCCAGTGTCGCTCTGCTCTTTGACCAAAATCTCAAAACCAGGCACAGCAGCCTGTTTCATTTGTATGCATGTCTGGGCACTGGGTTTGAATATGAAAATGGTGCACTAAAGAGGGGTTAAAGTACAGGCAAGTGGCTAATCAGATCTTTACACCCCGTGTGCCGACTGGGATGCCCTTGCCTGATTTGCAGGTTGCTCTTGCCTTGTAGTCCTTTAATTCCTTGATCCAAGCAGCACATTCAGTGAAAATCAATGTAAATAAGGCTCCTGTGGTTCTGCCTCTGCCCATCAGAGCCCAGCACTTGAGTCAGATGGACCAAAAACTGCTCTCAGCCACTTATTTTTTAAAATGAATCCAGCCTAGAGCAGGATTACGTGGATTAGCAGCCGAGCATTCCCCTGCCTACAAAACATGCACAGCCAGCCAGCCAGATATTCACTGATGGGAACCCTGTCCTCCAAACACGACATGTATTTACATGGCCTCTTGGCTGCTTGCATCCAAGCCCATCTGTTCGGCTGATTCGGGGTCTGCCCATCCTTCCGGGCTGCTTGGACTGCTGCCCTGGGGCGGGGGTGCCAGCCAGGCTGGTGCAGGCGGGCGGGCAGGAGATGCTCTAAGTTGCTCTATCTGCAGGACATCTCTGCTCGCTGGAGCATTGCACGTCGATGGGGGTCATGGAGCAGAGGAGGAGATGCTCTCGGAGCGAGGGTGCAGGGAGCGAGGGCTCCAGCAGAACAGATGGTGCTTTTACAGCTGGATGCCAGCAAAGCAGGTGGCATTTTTTTAGCAAGGAGGGCCGTGCTGGTGAAACACCTGCAGATATGGGAAGGAGGAGGAAGCTGGCCTGAAGTTATCAGAACAAAACCCCGGCTAGGAGAGATGCGTTGCGCGACAAAAGCACCGGTGCTTTTCCAGACCTCAGAAGGCACCTGAGCACCTTGTGTGGGAGCATCACTGGGAGATGGCGTGCAGTATGTGAGGCTGTGGAAACAGGTAGAAGATCCTCCACCTTCAAAGAAAAATCCTCATGGGTCCTGCATGGAAGAAAACACCCCAGTTGCTGTCGTTACCAACCCACTGCCAACCGAGGGACGGATTTTATCTGAGACCTGAGCAGCCTAAAGGGCTAGTCTGGCTCTGAGCCACAGGGAGCAGCACAGAAAGGGAGCTGGAGCCATCCTCGTTTCTTCCTCCACGAAGAGTCACCCATGGGTGCAGAACCTTGTCCCCCGGGAAGGACCTGTCCTCCAACCAGGCATCGGGGAGTGGTGTGTGGTTTTGGGGTCCCTGCTAGGTCAGCAGTGAGCACTGCAGTTCATGGCGGCTCTGGGACCCACCTCACCAGAGTCAGGCAGATTCGCAGGACCAGGGAGGGTGGCTCCTGATGGGGTGGTGCAGGCAGGATAGGCAGTGTGTGGGCAGGAGGGGGAGAAGATCCAGGGATGCAACCTCTTTGGAAGGGCCTTGGTGCTCCTCCACCTGTGCTGCTGGGAGGATGCTGAGCTCTAGAAAACACTTGCAAGCTGTGGCAGCGCCAGGCTGGCCTGCGTGTCCCCCATTCCCCGTCCCCCTGTAGAGAGCTGCACCATGATCCCACGGTCCTGCCCGCTGCCAGCTCCGCTCCGTTCCCTGCCTGTGCCTGCCTGCCTGGCATGGGGTAAGGACCACGGCAGAGACGGGAGCTGCCCAGCCCCGGTCCCTGTGCCAGGGAAGCCCGCTTGGCTAAACAAGTTTTCAGTGACACCTTTTTTTATTTTTTTCCCTTCAGTGGAAGCCTTCCAGCAATTTTTAAATTGCTCTCTGCTGAGCTGAGCGAGGGCAGCTCCCTGCCTGCTCTTTGCTCGGAGCAGGCAGCTGGCTCCTGCCCTGAGCTGGCCTCCCAGGCTGGGTGCCAAGCAGGCAAGACGCGGGTCCCACGCTCTCACGTGTGCTCACAGGGCGAGCAGGGTGCCCAGGCAGCTGCGGGGGGCTGGCAGGGCTGCCTGCTCCAGCCTGGCCTCCAGAGCCGGAGTGGGGCTGCGCTGGAAATCCCAGCCCAGGGCAGGCATTGCAGAGGAAGCAGGAGGGTCTGGCTCAGACCCTCGGCTGCAGCTCACCCCAGGGGATCCCCTGCTGTGAACCCAGAGCCCAGGACCTGCCCAACGGGTAGCACCTTCAACGAGATGCCAGCACCAGGTTGCACGGGCATCGGTGACCTCCATCCTCTCCAGCGATGTCCTGGTGCAGGCTGGTTGGGGGGCTGCATCCCTCCCACCTGTGCGGCCAGACCCCTCTGTGGGAATGCCCGGCAGTCCCGTCCCTCTATAAATGTTCCCAAAGGAGCTTCCCAGGACTTTCCTCTGTCATTAAAGAACAATTTTTGAGTGGGAGATGAGTGGGTGGAGTAGAGGTGAGTTGATCAGAGATGGCTGGATGAAGGAAGGCAGAAATAACTCTGCTAGCATTTAACAGCCCCCCTTGTAAACGCACTGCGGGTGGTTCCTGCCTTGCTCACACCAGGCTAGGTGACACAGGCCCCTTCTGACTCGCTCGGCACAAGGTCTGGATGTGAACAAGCCTGCGATGCACCGAACGAGCATGAAGGAAAGTATTGAGCATCTTGTCATTCAGGACGCATCACTCCTCCTTCAGCGAACAAGGCAGGAGCGCGTGCTAATAATCCGGGATCTCGTAATTAAATACCCTGCAGCCTGAATATGTATAAGAAGGCACAGTTACGGTCTCGTGGACTATCTCACTTGTGGCATTTCTGTGGGTTGGAGTTGCTTTGCTCTGGAACGCCAGTGCTCATGTAGGGCTTGCTGTATGTGGCACACTATCAATCACGGGTGTGAAAAATCCCCCAAGCCACCAGAAAATGGAAACAATCTTGAATGCTCCTGAACTGAAAGCAGAAAGCCATTCCCAAGACATTCCTTCAGCAGTGAAATGGCTTTTTAAGGAATTCAGACAGAAGATTTAATAAGGGAAAAGCTATACGAAAAAAGAAAACCCCCACCACCTGCAGCAACACAGTATGATAGGAAAATTCAGGGTGGAAGGGGCTCTGGAGGTCTGCTGTTCAACCTTCTGCTCCAAGCAGGATCAGGCCAAGTTGCTCAGGGATTTTTTTTCAAGACCAGTCAGTCTTGAAGGCCTCCAAGGACAGACCCTGCACAGCCTCTCTGGGCAACCTGCTATGATGTTTGACGTTCCCCATGGTGAAAAGAATTTTCTCTATATCCAGTCCAAACCTCACTTGTTTCAATTCATGTCTGTTGTATTTTGTCCTCCTACTGTGGACAATTGTGAAGTGGCCTCCTTGTAGATGGCCTTGAAGATTCCCCTTGAAGCTTTCTCATCCTCAGGCTGAACAAACCTTGTTTCCTCAGCCTCTCCTGACAATGGTACATGCTCCAGCCCCTGGACCATCTTGGTGACCCTCTCTGAACTCACTCCACTGTACCGATGACCACTGGGAGACCCAGAACCAGATGAGGTATCTAGATGCAGTGTAATGAGTGTTGAATAGAGGGATGTCCAGACACCTCAGCTCCTTTGTAAGCACCTCCAACCACGTGCTCACATCTCCAGGAACGTCCTCTCCCATCAAGACAGAGGTGTGCACATGAGGAGGTAGCCACGGAGGGATAGATGGGAGATCCTGAGGACAACTGGTGAAAACCCTAGCAGGAGAGGGCTAAAACCACAGTCCTGGCTGCCTGAACAGACAAGCAACCAAAGATGTCAATGCCATTTCCCAAGGAGGTGACAATCCAGGAAGACAATTTGTCCCCTCTGGGACAGCATGAAAACCACAGCACCAGCCACCCCCCCAAAAGGCTCCCCGGGGGAAGCGGGAGGAGACACCACCAGCCAGGGTGGAGATGCTCAGTGTGGGGAAATCAGCTTGGCTGCAGCTGCTCCATGGAAGAGAGAAAGTGCAGCACCACCCTCCCCGGGCACGAGGCCAGAGCGTCCCTGCACAAACAGGCAGAGCGTCCCGCACACGAGGTGAACGGCGTTTACTGCAGAGACACTGCTGAAGGCATCTGAAAAGCTTCTCAGCACTTTTGTGCCTCTGTGGAGGCATCTGCTCGTGTGGATGTACGCACCGCTGCACCAAAGGGACCTTGCCCACTGTGATGGCCATGGACTCAAGCTCCAAATACACAGGCTTTGGGTTGGGTTTGCTGTGTAATTCCTCATGTACTCGCACCGCTGTGATGGGACTGTCCAGGGTGCCAGTGAACAGCCTTTGATGTAAATTTTCAGCCAACGCTGAATATCTTTGGAGAAAGAAGTGCTTAGCCCCCACCCCAGTGCATCGTATCCATCTTTCCTATGGGAGCAACACCGACAATGTTCCCCTAAACCAGTACGAACAAGGGTTCCTGTAACCCTGCTTAGTGTGTGGGGAGACATCTGGGAGGCTGATGGCAGCTGTGCTGCAGATGTGAGGGGTCTCTGTGCAGAGCTCTCCCCATGCCTGCAGGATGGAACACAGTGCACTGCTATTGTTATCCCTGGCTAGGGGTTTACACGTCACCTTCATCAGATATAACCCCTTGGTGTCTTCCTCTCTGGTGTCCTCCACACTTGCTGAAGGCCTGTAACCATCTGCTGAGCTTTCTCATCGCTCTCCTTCAGACCCCTTTCTGTCTCTGTGCTGCCTGTTACCCTCAGCACGATGAAGCAGATGATCTGGAGGACCCCTTCGCTCCCTGTGCTCCCCATCAGTTGGTTCTTTCCATGTGCTGGGATCTCCTGGGAGCGGGGCAGGTCCTGCGGTGTTTGGACATCGCATAGGTGTGATATGGCTTGCAAGGGGAAAGGGAGAGTAACTGCATGGTGTTGAGCTCCTCCTCGGCTGTGTCAGCTAACCATAAATAAGATTGCACGGGTGCTGTCAGATACGCTCCGTTACAGTAAATAGGGAAATGGGTGGCTTTTTGCTTTGCCTTTTCTAAGAGAAATGTGTCAGTTCTCCACTGTGGACTGTCTGACCTCCTGGGACAGACATCGACCCTGTTTACATCGACCCTGCTCATGGACACGGATTTTTCCTGCGAATTCCCATCCTCAAGTCTTCTGACACAAATAAGGGACCAGGTGGGTGTCGGGGTGGAGGCACACGAGGTGGAGGGGTGGTTCAGCCTGTACGCTGTCACGAGGAGGAGTGGGGATGTTGCCCCACTTGGTCCAGATCTTCTGCTGAGCAGGGGCTGAGCGCTGCTGGACTGTGGCCCTGAGGAGGATGCTGGAGAGGACAGGAGGTTGCAGGAGAGGCTGAGGTGGATGCTCAGTGCTGGGGCAAGAGTTTTGGCGCGTGCCTTCACGGCCACCTTCCCATCTCACATGTGTTGCTCAACCAGTTTGTCTACAGCACTCCAGTTCCTACCTTTTCATCGCGGGGCAGTGGTGCATGCGGTATTTAAATGCAGATTACCTGGCATGGAAACACTTCATCTCATACTCGCTGGTGCTTAAAAGAGTTCTGTAGATTGTCCAGCTTTTAAGCAGCTAATTGCAGAGCTATTGGCATGTCTGCAGTGCATCGGAGGCTCAGACATACATTTTGTTGTAGGACTGCAGAAGATTAGGTAATTCATCCAGATTTTCTGACAAGAACAGACTTTGACACAGACTCCCTAGCTCATTGCCAAAGCCAGCCGAGCCCCTGACAGGCAAGAGGAGCTTTTTTAGGGAAGTGCAGCCTCTGCGTTGAGCCTTGGGGAGAGGCAAAGCCCCAGGAACACAGTGTGTAAAGCCCAGCCATTGAGGAATTCTGGGTTTCCACCACCTTTTTGGGAAAAACGGGCATGAAATGACTCCTTCTAAATTCACTCACCACCCAAGAGAAGTAGCTGAGCTCTGAACCACAATACATCTCCAAAGCGGCAGCACCACAGGGGACTGGGAGAAAAATGGGTTCCTGGATCTTAATTTACTTCTTCACTCTGTCAAATGGCCATGGCAAGTGGAAGAAGACATTTTCTGTGATGCTGCTGGCCAGATCTGATGGCAAATGTCCTGGTTCACCGGGGCCTGTGGTAGGTACATCATGCCCACCTAACCAGGGCAGTGGCTCCATCACCACCAGTAAGAGTTTCCCTGCGGTTGCACCCCCAGCAAAGAGCCCCACACTGGGCAGGACAAGGTGCCCATGGCACCCACTTTTCCTCGTCCTTAGCTGTAGCCCATAACTCCAGAAGTAACTGGCCACCAGCCCTCTGTGTGGGATAAGGATGGGTGGGGAGGAGAACAGGGGTTCAAATCCGACAAGAAGGACTCCCACCCAAGGCTGGCTGGAGGCAGCGCTTCCCAAAGGTTGGGTCAGGAAGCCTGGACCATCCTGACCCTTCAATATCCTATGAGATACTTGACCCCTCCCATGCTGCTGCTGCGGTCCATCGCTCTGCCCTGGGTGCTGAGGGCATGCCAGGATCTGTGAGGGAGTTGGGTGGGTTGGAGTTAGCAAGTGCTGGTGCACGTGTGGAGTGTGCGTGGCCTGACGATGAGGTCTCAGAGGTCCCTTCCTGCCCTTGTCCAGCTGCCTGCCTGTCACCCCTCTGTGCTGCAGCAGCACCCATCTCACACACCGCCCCTTGCACAGCTCAGCTCTTGCAAGTTACACCAGGGTTAGGGGAAACTGAGGCAGGCAGGAGAGGGGGTGGGGAAGGCAGAAGGTCGGCAGTGCTGCGGGCTGGAAGCAAAAAGCAAGTAGCACAGATTGACCCGGCTGTCCCCAAGGCAATCGGGGAGCAGGTGACCGCATCCTTCAGGATCTTCTGCGTAGGGTGGGACCTCCTGCGCTGGGACCCAAGGGCTAGGGTCATGCTGTTTGTTTGCAAAGCTGCTGGAGAAGAGCTGGCGGGTGAGCGTGGCCCCAGGTTTCAGGCCACGTGTCAGCTGAGGCAGGGAGGGCCAGGCTTTGCTGCCGGATGGGTTTGCCTTTCGGGATGTCTTGGGATGGGTGCCTCGTGTGCGGCTGAGCAACCGGAGCAGGAGACGCGCCTTGCTTTGGGGGTGTCCCGGGAGCGGAGCTCTCCTCCGGCACTCTTGGAAAGCCTGGTGTTTCCTCCTCCCCGTGGGCAGAGGCAGGGAACTGCACGTCCTCTCCCGGCCAACCTCTCCTGCCGGGTCAGCAGGTCCCCGCTGGCCTGAGCCGCAGGAATGCTGGAGCGCAGGCCGTTTGGATGCTGCGCTGGTTAACTGCAGCCTGAGTGCTGTGCTCGTTTAAAAATATCCTCTGACGAATACCTGCACAAACAGGGGAAAAAAATCCCACCCAAGCCTTTAAAAAGAAAAGGCATCTTTAACTGCCCACGGGACAGAGGCAGACTTTTTTGGCGTCCCAGACCCTGGAGCAGCTCGAGTCCCTTGCCCACCGCCGTGAGGTTTGCAGCCCCTCCGCCGTGGGTTTGCAGCCCCTCCACCGTGGGTTTGCAAGCGGGGCTGAGCCGGGAGGCTGGACTGGGTGGGAGCGCTGCCTGCCCAGCGTGGCCCCGCGGGGTGAGGCTCACAGAGATGGAGCACCCGCCTAAGGCTTCCCGGCAAGCCTCTGGCACGGCAGAACAGGGAGCGGGTCCTGCGCTGACCCGCTCGGCCGCACCCTTCTCCCCGCCTCGCACCGGCTGTTTTTTGCTCGGGGTTGTTCCCCGCGCTCCGGCCGAGCTGGCAATGCCTGTGCCGGAGCTCAGAGCTCGGCGTCTCGCCTCCCGCCCACCCGGCTGGCAGCCAGGGTCCCATGGGAAAGGGCTGCCATGGGTTCGCAGCAGGAGGGGGATGCCTGACCCCAGTTGGGGCTTTGGCGGGTGAGGGATGTTCCCCGGCACGAGCCTCAAGTCTAGGCGTGTGGTTTGGAGGTGAGAAATGCCTCTCAGCACCACTTCTGCCTACTACAGCTCTGGCTGGGTTTCATGGCACTGCGGGCTATGGGTGAGAAACTCCCAAAGCACACACGGGCTCCGGATCCGACTGGGAATAGGAGGGGAAGCAGCAGCTCAGTGTGAGGGGAGAGTGCAGCCCCAGGGACAAGCCTGGTGGGGACCAGGCAGAGGGTGCAGATGGACTGGGACAGGGCTGGGGTGCCCAAGCTCTGGGTGCAGGACTCAGCCCTGTTTGGTGAGCTGGAGGCAGTCCTGGGGACACCCCCCCACTCTGTGGACATCCCCTGGGCAGCCAGCCCTGGGGTGTGACCACAGCCTCAAGGGGAAGAGCCACAGGGCTGCTCGGGAAGGGGACCAGGGTGTGCATGTCCCTGCCATGGAGCACAGCCCTCCACCTCAGCCAGGCACGACAGAGGGTCCTGAGGTGCTGGGGGACACCCAGCCTTCCAGCATCTGGCCCTCCTGAGTGTCCCCAGGTCAGCCCCATCTCCTTTGCAGGCTTGCCGGGGCTGTGACGGTGCCAGCTAGGTCTTTGGCTCCGTATGGGCTCCCTGATGTCCTGCTGGGACCTCTCTGCTGTCCCTGCACCCGAAGCAGGGAGGCAGGATCCTCAGCACCAGCTGGGTGGGTGTGTGGGAGTGGGATGGACGTGAGCCCAGTGCAGAGACCCAGGAGCTCAGTGGCCTTGGCACATCTCCTGTCCGGCTTCCCAAGATCAGTGCAGTGTTGGTACAGCGATGCTCTCAGCTCCCTGTGACCTCTGGGATGCAGGACCCACCTGGATCTGGTGCTGTGATGGGGTGAAACTTTCACGGTCACTGTAAGAAGCAGGTTAGTGCCTTTGCTGGAGGTAACCTCCCTCCTGCAGCCTGGCACTGGCAGCAAAGCCCAGCAAAGCGTCAGCTGGCTGTACCGAGAAACGCTCCGAGCTGACCTGTGCTCCTGCTCGTCCCCACACTGTACCCCCACAGCCTGGGGCACACACTGATGATGAACATGTTCCCCTGCCGTGGTGACGAGCAGCACTGCCTCCTCCACCCCCTGGTCACTGGCTCCCTGCCCCACACACGCCAAGGATGCCTCATTCCTGGCTGATGGCCGAGCCGCCTGCCCGGAGTGTTTGCTCTTGGAGGGGCAAAGGGGGACGGCTGGGCTGCATGGCTGGCGTGGCGCGGGCATGAGGACAGCACCGAGGAGGAGCAGGAGCCTGGAGCTCTCCGCCAGGTCTCCCCAGGGAGGTGAGAGAGAGCCTGGGTCCTGTCTGAGTGGCATGGGGTTGGCTGTCCCCATGCAGTGGTCAGCATGGCTGGGAGAAGGTCCTGAGTACTGCAGCTGGGTGCTGGATCCTGGTTGCTGGATCCCAGTCTGTGCAGTGTAGGACAAGGCTGAGTGGCTCTGGAAGGGCATGGGAAAGCCTGAAGCAAGAGGTCTTCAAGGATCTTGGGGATCTTGGGTCATTCCTGTCCTCCTGGCTGCTGTGGGGACACAAGGGGCTCTCTGGATCCCACGGACACGAGGGGACGCAGCTCTACTGCCAGAGCAGAGTGGCCCAGGGCAACCAGAGCAGCCTGGCTGGGGGACAGAGCGGGTCCGAGGTGGAAGAACCAGGACCACTGAGCAGGTGCATGTGTGTGCACGTGTCTGCGTGGTGCTCCTGCATGCTTGTGTGTGCGTGCATGGGCACGGGCATGTACATGGGTGCGGGCACACGTGCATGAGGCATGCATGCGAGTGCACATGAGATTGCACACGTGTGTCAGCAAGTGTCTGTATGCATGTGTGTGTGTGCATGCACATATGTGTGTGTGCCCGTGCTGCTAAAGCCCTGATCTCCCTGCTCCGGGGTCCTGCCCACCTCCCCTTTTGGCGAGTAGGGTGGATGTCGCCCCCAGACCCTTCCTTTGGAGGTGCAGGTATTTATATGTGAAAATATGGAAGCGCGTTCAGTCCCTGCTCAGTGACCTTCAAAACCATCCAGCAAATTCAGCTTGGACTGCAAGCCCAGCCAGATGGCCCTTCTCAAACACGCTGGCCGTACAGACTGGGGTTTTACTCTTGATTCCCGCTCCTGCTCCAAGCCAGGCTCGTGAAACAGCGTATTCAGTATGTGCTCTGGGAAGGCAGCCCCGCAGCCCCGCTCCGAGGAGGAGGCGGTGGGGAGAGCGCCAAGCCGGGGTGGGGAGGGACGACGCAGCCACGGGCCGGTGGCCGAGATGCTTTGGGGGTTGTAATTGAAATGTGAAGCACAGAGTTAAGTTTGGGGGATCTACAACTGGGGGTAAAGGGGCTGCATGTGGGTGTCCCGGGCTGGCAGCGCCGTCTCCAGCCAGAGTAGCTTCTGGGTGTGCGAGCAAGACGGGAGGTGGTGGGAGACATCTCTGAAGCTAGTGGAGAGGAGCCCGCAGGGGCAGTTGGACCACGGGGAGCTGTGCAAGGCCAGGGGTGACTCCTGAAGCCCAGGAGAGGAAAGAGCGAGCCAAAACAATGTCACCTAACAGAAGGGAAGGGGTAAAAGACCTGTCAGAGCTGAGCCTCTCTGAAAACACGGGAGACAGCTGGAAAGGATTTAAATAACTCCTTGCTGTGTGTCTGCAAGCTGTGGGTGCCAGCGGAAGGTGGTCTTATTGCTGATAATACCTGGTCTGACACACTCAATGTGTTTAACCGTTTTCAGCTCACTCAGGCAGATGAGACTAACTAGGAAGCGATCACACAGGGGTTCCTGGATGCTGCATTAGCATGCAGCCTCCGAGAGGAATGTTTTCGCCTCTAAATGCAGATAGAGGTTGAAGCTATTGAAGAAGCTGTGACTGATCTCAGTCTGAGGAATCAATCTTGGAAATTTAGGGGTAGCCAAGCCCCCGATGCTGATGGGCAAAGCCCAACACGGATGTTGAACACCAACCCCCTCCCCCGTGCTGGTGCCCGGAGGGGTGTGTGTGGAGCTGGCTGGGGTGTCCCTTTGCTCACCTCCACCCTGGCCACTGACAGCAACAAGGAAAGACACTGGGGCAGGTGGCGATGCTGGCCATGTCCTCCAGGTCAGCAGGGTCCTGGCAGGGCACAGGGCAAAGCAGAGCGTGGGGACATGGGGCACGCTCCCCACACGGACCTGGGAGGGGGATCCCTGGAGGTGCTCAGCTCAGTTGGGACTGGCACAACCCCGCTGATGACCTCGCGGCTGCTGACGGTGCCACATCCACACAGAAACCGAGGCTCTGGCAATGGTTTGTGCCCTCACCTGCGGGACACCAGCGCTAGGAGCAGACCACATCTCGCTAAAGTCTCTTGCCAAAACAGTCCTTGCTTAGGCGGTGGGGAACTCTGCCTGGGGAGACGGGGACTGTGGCAAGTGACTGATCTGTCAGGGCGATGCTGAGCCCAGAGGAGCTGATGAACCTCTCGGTGTGGAGACAGGGAACAGCGTGTTGGGCTGCAGAGATTTTACTGCCTTCGTGTTTGGGCACAGGAGCTACGCCAGGAGGTGAGATTAGAGGGTTCGTGAACTTGTTGCATGACATGCACCATTTTCTGTCGAGCAAAGGTGTATTTATTCACATGGAATTAGCACTGAAAACTATTATTAAGCATTACTGTTGTTAAAGAGCAGAATTTTTCCCTAAAGGCGGTTCTGGAGCAAACTTTAATACCCACAGCGTACACCAAAGGTTGGTGAGAAATTTTCCACTCGACTCATACCACATAAAAAATGGAGCTATCAGCTAGGCGAGACTGTTCCTAAAGCATCAGCCTGACTTCTCAGCGAACCTCCAAGACTTCCAAATGCCATGATTTTGGTTCATTCTTGAAATTTCCCCAAATAAAAGTATGAAAATGTAGCCCTGCTATGGTGCGCTTGGTTTGACGTGGTGTGAGCATGAACATGGACACGACGGAGGGGACAAAGCTCAGGTTGGACTGTCTGCGCCCCTTTCCCAGAGTAAGGCTTCAGCGTCAGCCTGTACGAGACCCTGGAGGACCCAACCCCCGTCCGTCCCTCCCCATCTCTCCCTTTCCCAGCAGGATGCAGGCAGCTTTCCCTCCCCGCTGCAGCTCTGGGAGGGAAATGACTCGGGTGCCTGGCAAGCGGGTAACCCAGGTCTCCCCTGGAAATGTGTTCTCTGCACGGGGCTGAAGGAAAACATTGCCTGGAATGGTTTTCCATCGGAAAACAGGGTTTTATTGAAACCAAATCCTTCCCTGGGAACCTGTCGGTTTGGGTGCCATTTTCTCCAGGAAGAAGTCTAGCAGAATCACTTTGACTTTCTTGTTTCAGCAGTGTCAAAATGTTTATTCCGATCATGTCAAAACACCAAGCTCATTTCAGGAAAGTAAAAATATTTCATTTTGACTCCATCATTTCATTCGCTTAACTTCCACTTTATGTTCCGTGAAAGTATTTTTTAATACGCGCCGCTTGAAATCCTTCTGCGCCGCGACACCCAGGCGCTCTGCGAGGAGACGGCGCCGCATCGTCACACGCGGCGTTTCAAAGGCCCAAATTAGCATTCGGGTGAATTTTCACTCCGTGGGACGTGCCGCACGTGTGGCTTTGCCTCTCAACGCACAGCAGACGCCTTGAACGCTGCTGGGATTTTCTCCGTACTTCGGCGGACGCTCGTGGGAAAAACCGCCCGCTGATTCCTGTTGGGATCACGGGGTCGGTGGGGTGGCCTGAGGTGAGGGTGATGGGCTGCAGGGTGAGATGGGCAGCCCTGAGGTGCTCCCCTCTCCCCAGCTGCCGCTCGGTCTCCTCTCACCCAGCCAGACCGTGGTGCCGGAGGAGCACCCTTGCAGCCGGGTGCCCCGAGCTGTGATGCTGAAAGCTGGATCTTTCCTTGGCAGCAAGACAGATCGGTCACAGACACAGTCCCTGGAGCCTGCTGGTGGTTTTTTGCGTGGGCAGACATCCCTGTCTGCCTTCTAGCAGGATACTGCCCAGCATGGTCCCTCCTCAGCTCCCATGATGTCTCCCACACCTCCGTCACCACCATGGGACTCTGCTCTGGACCCTGGAGCTGCTGGGCACCCTCCAGCGGGGATGGTGAAGGTGATGGGGGCTTCAAAAGAGCCCTCGGATGTAAATCTGGAAGCGGGGGGGAGGGGTCTGCATGGGATGTTGTGGGAATTATTCTGGTGGAAGAAAGATGGAGATCCTGCTGGCCTGGTAGGACAGGAGGTGACACCAGGACTAGGAAAGGGCACCAAGCCTTGTCTCTTCCCAGAGCTGCCGGGGAGATGGTGGAGCAGGGGCTCAGGCTGCACCGGCCTGGGATCCCATCAGTGAGGAGATGCCTGGAGCAGCAGCTCTCCTCCTCTTCCTCCCACTCTTCCTCCTCGCCCCACAACTGTCCCCTCTCCCTTCATGCCTCCTCCTGGTGGGTAGCCCCCCTGCCCCAGCTCTGCTGTTTCAATTTCCCCTTCACAAGGAGGGTTTGTCCCAAGGAGCAGGTGCTGTGGGGCTCAGCATGATGCATGCTGGACGTCCTCCTGCTCAGATCATACTGGGACCATTCAGATCAGTTTTGCAGGTGACTTGCAGCAGCCAAGGCACTAGAGCACCCACCAGTCCCCAGGGCGCTGGAGCATCCATCCATGGTGGGCACAGTGGCGCTTCCCGGGGTGCAGTGCTGGGACAGGGCAGCCACAGCCCCCCTCACTGCCACCCTCACTTGCAAGGAGCAGCTCACACGTGCGTGGTGGGACGTATCAGAGCTGGTCCTGCTCACTCCACCCCCATTAAACTCCAGTTTTCCCTTTCAAGCCTCATTTCTCCCACATTGGAGGTGGCAGTCACCTGAAGCTGGACACGTCCGTGTAAGGCACCACCTCCCACCCTCTCCCAGAGCGTGAGCTTCACAGGATAAGCAAGGTGTTAAGTGGCATCATCATCATCATCAAGAGCAAACTGGCTCTTGTCCCCGACCCTGGGGGCCAGAGGAGCCCCATTTCCTGGCCAGCGGGGAAGAGAGGAGAGGGGCACTACACCCCCCTGGGATGCCTGGAAGCCGGCAGGGAATGCCAGAGCAGGGAGCTGCGCTAGGCTGTGGCTGTACAGGCTGTGGGAAGGAACTTGGGGAGAGGTGTGCGCCCGGACCCCGCAGCCCCAACCACCCCTGTCACCCCCTTCCCCGCTGCTGCCCAGCCGGGCTCTGCTCTGCTCCTCCCCCCAGCCCCGCTACTCCGGTGCTCACCCCAGCCCCTGGAAAAACAGGGCTGGAGGAGCAGGTGAGAGATGTGGGATAAAAATCACTGAAATCCCTGTGTCTACCCCGCTGACCCTCCCCACGTCCCCAGGCATGGCCGTACGGTGCGGTGGGCACCCGGCCTCTGGGGTCGGGCAGCCCGGACCAGAGGCCACCCCGAGGTGTGAGGGGGAGGCTCGGTGGCTCAGCGTCCCCCAGCTCTGCTCCTGAGCTGCCTCGCACCCTAAAGCGACGGACGAGCAGCAAGTCCTGCTGCTGAACGGGGACGGTGGCAGCGTGCGGCTGGTTTAACAGAGATGCTCCTGCCCCGTGCCAGGCGGTTCAGTGATCATTAACCAGGTGCTTGGGAAGGCGACGCTGCAATCCAGCCCCGTGCTGCTGCTGTGGGGTAGGGGGCTGAACACCCACCTCTGTGCACCCAGACCCGCGGGTGCCTTGGTTGGGGCCACGTGCACCCAGAAACGTGCTGCTCTGCGCCCGCGGGGCTGCGTGAGGAGGCCAGAGGTGGGAGCACCAGCCAGCTTTGGTCGCTTTTAGGTGCAAGGAGCCATGAAGCCACCCAACGCCTGCCTGCCACCTTCAGCACCAGCGGCCATCCTTGTCTGCAGGGGTGAATACTGGGGAAGCTGGGGCAGCAGGAGAGCAAGCCCGGCGTGTTTCTGCAGCGTTAGGTATCGATAAAGCACTGGGGTGGCCTGGCGGTGCAGGGAGGTCTGAGTGCTGTCACCCAAGGGATGAGGCGGCTCAGGATGCACCCGCTGCAGGAGAGAAGTGCTGCTGGAGAAACCAAGCGGCGCCACGCAGGGAGAGGCACCCACAGGAGCAGCACGGGAAGGGTTGTGCAGGCTGGGACCCTCCTGCCTGGCTTGGCACTGGGGAGCTGAGCCTGGCCTGGAAAAACCCGGCTGGAAGAGCGGGTGAGAAGTGTGGGAGGGTTTTGACTAATAAAGGCAGGACTGAGGGAAGAAACAGCACCGGGCTCCAACGGGCTGCGGAGGAAAGGAGGGAACGATCCTGCCTCTGGGCCCTCGGGGTGGGCGAAGGAGACTGTGGGTGTAAACTGCAGCAAGGGAAATTTGGGACTGACCCGAGGAGAGATGCTGCGGGGAGGGAGGAAGCACGGGGAGACGCGGAGGCTGGCGCCATCACGGTGGGGTCTGTAAGGTTGGGGGCGTGCGTTGGGGTCAGGTCCATCCCCAGGCTGCTCCAGCACCGCAGCCAGGCTGGCGGGGGCACGTCTGGCACCAGCCTGGACCAGTTGAACCAGCAGATGCGGGGCCTGGCCAGTGGGTCTCTGCTGGCGGGGCAGGGGGCTCGGGGGAGCGCCCCACCTCAGCCCCCAGCTTGCTGGGATGTGTCCCCAGGGACAGCCGGGGCGCCGGCAGCCACCGCAGAGCACTTGTCAGCTCCCTCCTCTATAATGCATTATATCCGTTATATTGTATTATATTGTATTGTATTATATTAATTAGATTATATTATACTTTATTATATTATTAGAGCTGTCAGGCCAAGCACTTTCAAGGCCGGAACCCCGAGCTTCGTAGTTGCTTGGGTAACGTGAGCCCGTCCCCGTGGACGGTGAACGGGACTGCAGGAAACGCGTCGCGTGTGGCTGTGGC